>JAVKPL010005106.1:0-23572 GCA_032173675.1 Gastrolobium villosum | reverse complement strand
TATATGTACATATGAATATTGTTAAACAAAATTTCTTATATGATTATTGGAATAAATATTAATCGAAGAATTTAATAACAATTATAATAAGAACTAAAGCTGTTTAATAAAATGTTTTGATTTTGGTGAAGTGATGTGAGAATGAGATGGTAATTTTACTGGATCGCTTCTTCGTCTTGGTGTTGTCAACGAAGACGAAGCTGAAGCTGAAGACGAAGCTGAAGCTGAAGCAGAAGCAGAAGCAGCAGCTGTAACTGCAACTGCAACACAACACAACACTCAGGGCTCTGGCTGAGGCGGCGGAGAATGGAAAACGCCGACGTTTTCTTGGGCTTACACGACTTCCTAGAGCGCATGCGGCAACCCTCCGCCGCTGATTTCGTCAAAGCAATCAAAAGGTTTTTCGTTTCATTTTTCAGATTTATCTTTCAATTTTATTTGTGGTTTCATAAGCCACTCTGGTGCTATGCTATACTTTGATTGTGATTTAGCTTTAGGTTAGGACAAACTTTGGAATTGGAACCCTAATCAAGTGGCATTTGCAGTTTTATTGTTTCCGTTTTCAAATAATGCTCCTGATCCTGAGAGGGACAGTGCCGCGGTTCAAGAGTTCCTTGCTAATATGGAAGCGGCTTTCAAGGCTCATCCACTTTGGTCTGGTTGCTCTGAGGAGGAGCTTGAAAGTGCCGGTGAAGTCAGTTTCTGCTTAACTCTATGTTATAACATAACGTGCTCTTTCTACTTGCTGCTCTGTCTTCACATATCATACTATTTGTTTTGTTACCTTTTTATCCATAAATTAAGATATTTGATTTTTTACAATGATTAACTGTGGTTCATATAAAAGGAAAATATAGAAATAATGGAAAGAAGATTATATGTCTAACAAATATGCCATTTTGTTTCTCTAGGTTTTATATGACTTGAACTATATTTACATTTGCAGTTTTTGTCTCTGCCCTGGATCTTGGGATGATTGAATTGGGTTATCCATACAATTAGTACAACCATTTCTCCTCCCATGTCCCATTTCTTAAGGACATTTCTAGGTTTTTCTTTTTCAATAATGGTGAATAAAATTCTATAAAGCACGAATGAAGATTCAAAATTTTAAATAAGAATTAGAATAGAAGACAGAAATTAGTCCACCAATTGGGATTCCATTCCCACATATATCTACCTTGGTGAAAAAAATGCTGTATAACAATGAATGCTGCAATGTCGCATCATGTTAAGGAAGCCTAGCCTGCCAATAGCAGTATAGCATGGATTAATAAATTGCGGTTCTGGGATTGTTGAGTGAGAGGTCTTATCACCATAAATGATGAGTCTAGCTTTTTTATTTCATAAAAAATTGAATTTGACATGTTCATGAACACCAGAAAGCTAGTGAAAATGATCTCATCTGAATCCTCATCTTAGAATCTCACCAGGGGACATATTCATGTATTGTGTCAATGATTTGAAAATGTTAACTTTATTATGGGAACTGTGAATAATTTGAAAATATATCGAAATCTGTGGAAAATGTGTATGTCTTAATTTCAAATCTGTGACTACTTACTGCTGTTGACATTGGCATGCTCTATTATAGAGTCTATTAATTTAAATGTAGGATCTACTAACTTGTAGACATATAGTTGGGATAATCATTTTGCTGATTTGCTCCAATACTATATATTTTCACTTAAAAGATAACACTCACAAAACAATATTTACTACTAGCAATATTATGCTAGCATAAACTAATCGATTTCTCAATCACTGTTAGTTCTCATTTTTCTCCTTAGCCTTCTTAACATTGACTCTTTTGTGTTCCTCAGTATTGTCAGAAATGCTTGTGCTTTTATTCTATTATTTAATCCCTTTTGGGTGAGTATTGGGTGAGTAAGGTCTAATATGACAGAGAAAATCAAAATGAATAAAATTATTTTTATTTCCGTACACTTCTGAATCTCACATAAAATTTATGTAAAAACTTTTTAACCAACATATAAAAGGCTGGTATCATCCCGTTAAAATATAGGTAAATAAATCTTGGACTGTCCTGGATATCAACCTAACAATGAAACTTAGGTTTGATGATGCATAATGTGTATATTCTAGTTTATACAAGTGTTTTTGGATAATAAGCAAGGAAGCTTAAGGCACGTATTATTTCACCTTAATGGTAATTTATTTAGCCACTCTGTCTGCCAACTTAAACACCCATCCCTGCCATTTCTGCGAGAAAAGTAGTTGTAAGAAAGCTCATTCTTTGAATAGGTTTCATAGTTCATGTGGTTTTTCTGGAATTCAACATGAATTCTCTCAACTAGAGAACTGAATGTTAGCCAATCTATGTACTTTGTTACTCATAGAAAACATTGTTCTATGTTCTTCTCTTGGTAAAATTCTGTTGTTATATAATGCTTTCTATATTGGTTGATCACTTTTTTTTTAGTATAGTATTGGTTGATCACTTTACCTCTGGTTTTTATCATATACAGGGGCTTGAGAAGTATGTCATGACGAAGTTGTTTGCTCGTGTATTTGCTTCACTTCCAGATGATGTAAAACTTGATGACCAACTTTCTGAGAAGATGGCTTTGATTCAACAGTTTATTCGGCCAGAAAATTTGGATATCAAGCCAGCATTTCAAAATGAAACATCATGGTTGGTGAGTATATAACTAAACATTTGAGACTATTTTTTTTTTTATTTAGCTCTCTGTATAGAATTATGTTAGCTAAGTTCATGTTCCTCATGCTAACAATTTATCATTTGATAAAGGGCAATAAAGCTGATTACATGACTTGAGCCTGTGACCTCCGGGTCATATGGCAGCAAAATCGGCCGTTGAACCTAGGCTCCCTTTCTATTGTCATACAAGTTTAAGGTAAAGCGGTCTACTATAGATCCACACAATAGGTCTAACCCTTCCCTGGAACTGGACTCTATGTAGAGCAAGAGCTTTATAACACCAGAATTCTTGGTTGTCCACCAACAATGCTACAACATCAATCTTAAATGCAGCCTAATTCTTCTAATTTCTCTTGTAGTTTTGTTTTTTAATGCAACTTATAGTTATTGACGTTCCCCACTATTGAACTTATTGATAAATACATAATTAAATTCCAAGTTTGAACCCTTCAGAACAACTAACTGATTTTTTGACGGGAGACATCAGCACCTTGAATTATGCGGTCTAAGTTCATATCATGGGGATCCATATTCTTATAATTTAGTTTTAGCACTTGATAAGTTATGATGTATGCTTTCTCCACAGTTTACTTATTAGTTACTACTTGTTTTTTGGTCATCATTTCCCCATCTTTAGATTGATCTTTAGATTGAGTGGTTCTTGGGTATGAGTATGTCACACGTTGGATTTCAATGATTTCAGTTACATGGTTATTGGGTTTATTCTGAAGTTTGATGGATAATATTCTTGATTGGCCAAGCTTTTCCGAAGAATCAATTTTCTTTTTGATGCATCCTTGGGCTCTCAGTAGTCACTATATCAGTTTGTAAATACTTAATTTTTCAATTGCACGGAGAAATGTTGGAAGAATTTGTTATTAACCCACAAACAAGAATTGAAGAATAGTATGAGAGATAGGGAATCACTAAGCCTCTTCCCTTAGTATTATAAGTATAACCACCTAACTAATTCTATAACTACTTTGGACCTAATCCTATAACTTCCAAGGTCGTATCAAATGCCACTTCCTTGAAGTTACACTTTGTCCTAAAGGTGGAAATCGGGAACCCCCTCCCCCCCTCCTCCTTTTATTTTGGATAATCTTACCCATACTCCTCCACTTGTTCATCTTATGCTTAAATGGTAATCCACATGCTTTTTTTCTGTATAATTTGTGCTTGGGGCCAAAAGGTTGGCTGTGTGAACTTTTATCTGAAAGTTGATTTGGCCTGTAGACACTGTTGGTTGAGTCTGATGTTATCTGCACCTGCGTCACGTTGGATAGACCTATTGGGTCTGACCCATTCACCCCCATGTGGGTCACGATTCCTCTTCTTGAGTTGTTCCTGAAACTCAGCATTGGAAGGTGGATTTGGGAGTCTGACTGTGCTGCTTCTAGAGGCTGCAAGCACCTCTTCCACTGCTTAGGCCAGATTGATGGCCTTCGTAACATCACTTGGGTTGTGTGTTCCACTGTACACTTCACTTCTTGTCACAGACCCAGAAAATATCGTAACAATTGCTCCTCCAAAGTTGCTGCAGCCTGCACAACTAACACCTTAAATTCTTGGATGTACTCTTCCATGAAATCGCAGAGTGGGTAGCCTTTTGCAGACATTTCTCCAACTCTTTCTGCCAAATCTTTGGATCAAAGCTGACGTAAAACCTTCCTCTTCTTAAGACAGGCTGAGTGTCTTCTTTTGCCAGAATGGTAACCAATACACAGCAGGTCCGTCCATGCTAATGAAAGCCATTTGCATGTTCTCTGATGTTTTGATCTTCTGTACCTCAGAATCTTTCCGCCCTTGCTATCTATTCCAAAGGATCGGCCAGCAAAAGTGGATAACTTGTCCTTTCTTACCCAAGAACAAGATTCTCACTACTGCATCCCAAAGGATCCTTAAACGTTCTCCTCATTATGCTTGTTTGAAGGAGGTGGAACCCCTTTGTGAACAGGCTGCTCATTGGTGCTATTATCCTCCAAGAAGTTGCTTGATTACATCAATCGCATCCACACTTTGTCGATTTCAGACAACTGAGCTCCATGATCGCTGGCTACTTTCTTTAGAAATTCCATAGAATTCTCCAGTGCTTCGATTCTTGATTTCACGTCTGCCAAATGAGGATCTGGGACGGACCAAATTGTACTAATGAACCCACAAACAAGTTTGAAGAAGAGTATAAGAGATAGAAAGAAAAAGAATAGATATATTATTGGTGAATGAAATCTGAACAGATAAAGGAGAGAGTTCTCTTTCCAAGTGTTTCCTCTTCAACAAAGTGCTTCCCAAAGCTAACAATTCAGAATAAATCTCCCTTTTGCCCCCTCCTTCTATTTAAGCTAAGCCTCTTCCCTTTTACCACATTAATTCTATAATTACTTTGTAATTAATTCTATAAGTTCCAGTGTCCTATAAGAATCCTTCGTGACTAGTGTTTTTTCTGCAGCTTTAGCTACTAAAGTTATAATTTTGACTTGTTTATGGTTTTCTGTATATACTCCTGCCTTCTTTGAATCTTATATTTTCTGTCTTATTCTTATGGTGGCAGCTTGCACAGAAAGAATTACAGAAGATCAACATGTACAAGGCACCCAGAGACAAACTTGTCTGTATCTTGAATTGTTGCAAGGTTATTGGTAACTTGCTGCTTAATGCTTCTGTTGCTTCCAAAGAGAATCCTCCAGGAGCTGATGAATTCCTTCCTGTACTAATTTATGTTACCATAAAGGTAATTCCAACGTGACTTCACAAATAGATACCTGCATAATTATAAAAAGTAATTTGGTTTTTGAGAAAGTGTTATGACTCCCTGCACTCTCTAAAAAATTATGGGTGTGACTTGTGCATATGCACACTTCTATTCTAGTGTTTCCTATGATACAGAAGGAAAATCAAGAGTTTTAGCATTTAAAGTGCAATAAAGAGATTTATTAGTTGCTAGTAACTCTTTGGAGCATAACTCTTGGAAGTTGGGTTTAGTTATTTTTATTTTTATTTCCTAAGCAACACAACTCTTGGAGTTATATGTCTCTTTCTATTCTTATGCTTTTAGTTATTCTATAAATATAGGATATTTTGTAATGCAAATGGCAGATTTGATGAATGAAAAAAAGTGTGTTGCAAGTTCTCAAACTTGTCTTGAATCTTGTTATCTTTATCTAACCGTGGGTTAGTGGTGAGGCGAGTGGGTTCTTTATCAGTTGAGAGGGTGGCTTAGCCTTTAATCTCAATTGTGGTGGACTCTTATCTATTCCATTTTTTTTACAAAGTGTATTTTCCTTTCTTCTCATACCCATCACGTATCAACTTGGTATCAAGAGCACCGGTTCACATGGAAGAAGAAGGTCCAAGGTACAGAACCCGTGAGCAAAATCAGAATATGAGGCGTGACCAACAACTTGCAAATCTTGAAAATCAGATTGAAGAAATGCGCCAAGCTCTTGCTGATCTTGTCCAACGAAATCATCGTGGACGTAGGCGACATTCCAAAAGCACTCATAGCCCCTCCATTCATGATTCTTCTGCTAGTGACTCAAGTGTTTCTTCAAATGAGTCAACACCTCATGATAGAAGAAGGAGAAAATTCCAAGATGACTTTAGAGATGTGAAGATCGAACCGCCAGAATTTGATGGCAGCTTGAATCCCGATATTTATTTGGAATGGGTTCGTTCTATTGAGCGAATTTTTGAAGCTAAGGACTTTGATGATGAGAAGTGCTTCAAAATTGCAAGCATCAAACTCAAAAAGTATGCATCAATATGGTTTGAGAACTTGAAGATGGAGAGGAACCGAGAAGGCAAGAGAAGGCTCAAATCTTGGGCTAAACTGAAGAGGCTGATGGATAAAAGATTTCTTCCTGCCAGTTACAAACAAGACTTGTATCTCAAAATTGCTTCTCTCAAACAAGAAGATCTGAGCGTTGAAAAGTATATTAGGGAGTATGAGCAACTCCTTATGACTAGTGGCCTTCAAGAAGTTCAGGAACAAAAAATTGCTCGTTTTATTGGCGGATTAAATACCGATATTGCTGAGAAGGTGGAACTACAACCATTTTGGACTTTTGAAGATGTGTGCAAGTTAGCCATTAAAGTGGAGAAACATTCAAAATCAAAGAAGGTCGAGGAAGCTCCGAAAGAATTTAAAAAGAAATGTTTTAAATGCCAAGGCTATGGCCATTTTCAAGCTGATTGTCCTAATAGGCGGATCCTGACACTTAAAGAAATTGAAGAAATTGAGCATGAATATGAACAAGGTCCAGTTTGGGATGCTGAACATGATGAGATCCCGGGTGAAGAAGTTATCTTAGAAGCAGACCGAGGGGAGCATCTGCTTATATTACAAAGAGTCCTCCATGCTAAAGAAGCACCTAAAGAGAAAAGCCAAAAAGAACAAATCTTCTACACAAGGTGCACCATCAAAGGTAGGGTATGTAATCTCATTGTGGATAGTGGGAGTTGTGTTAATGTTGCTTCTACATTACTCATTCAGAAGCTTCAATTACCTACCACTCCTCACCCTCATCCTTACAAACTACAATGGCTAAGCAAGAATAGTGATGTTAAGGTAACTCAACAAGCCCTTATTCCTCTTTCAATTGGGAATGTTTATAATGACCGAATCTTGTGTGATGTGATCCCTATGGATGCATGTCATATTCTGTTGGAACGTCCTTGGCAATTTGATAAACATGTTGTCCATGATGGTCATAAAAACACTTATTCTCTTGTTGACAATCAAAAGAAAATCACACTTGCACCTTTACCACCAAATGAAATTCATGTGAGTTTATATGGGGAGGGAAACACAAGTGAGAAAAATTCTTATGTGAGTAAAACAGAGGTTGAGCGTTCATTACTTCAAAACAAGCCTATTTTTGCCCTGCTTGTTGTTGAAACATCCATAAGTACAGTTGAGACCCCTTTACATCCTTTGGTGCAACCTTTGATTGAGAAATTTCAAGATGTGTTTCCGAATGACTTGCCCCCTGGTTTGCCACCAATTAGGGAATAGAACATCAGATTGACCTCATGCCTGGCGCTCCATTACCAAATAGGGCTACCTATAGGTGTAATCCTGAAGAAACAAAAGAACTACAAAGACAAGTGAAGGAGTTGATGGCTAGAGGATTTGTTAGAGAAAGTATGAGTCCTTGTTCTGTTCCAGCTTTACTTGTTCCTAAAAAGGATGGTACTATGCATATGTGTGTTGATAGTAAGGCCATAAACAACATCTCCATCAAGTATAGAACGAAGGAAGGAGATGAATGGAAGACTGCATTTAAGACTAAAAGAGGGTTATATGAATCGAGAGTCATGCCCTTTGGGCTTTCTAATGCTCGAAGCACCTTTAAGAGACTTGTGAATGAAATTCTTCGTCCTTTCATTGAGAATTTTGTTGTGGTGTGTTTTGATGATATCTTTGTTTATTCCAAGAGTAATGAAGACCATGAGGATTTGAGGACAAATCCCAATCAGGAAGGGGAGGATGATACAGAAGGAAAATCAAGAGTTTTAGCATTTAAAGTGCAATAAAGAGATTTATTAGTTGCTAGTAACTCTTTGGAGCATAACTCTTGGAAGTTGGGTTTAGTTATTATTATTTCTATTTCCTAAGCAACACAATTCTTGGGAGCATGACTCTTGGGAGTTGGGTGTAGTTATTTTTATTTGTATTTCCTAAGCAACACAACTCTTGGAGTTATATATCTCTTTCTATTCTTATGCTTTTAGTTATTCTATAAATATAGGATATTTTGTAATGCAAATGGCAGATTTGATGAATGAAAAAAAGTGTGTTGCAAGTTCTCAAACTTGTCTTGAATCTTGTTATCTTTATCTAACCGTGGGTTAGTGGTGAGGCGAGTGGGTTCTTTATCAGTTGAGAGGGTGGCTTAGCCTTTAATCTCAATTGTGGTGGACTCTTATCTATCCCATTTTTTTTACAAAGTGTATTTTCCTTTCTTCTCATACCCATCACGTATCACTTGTGCATATGCACACTTCTATTCTAGTGTTTCCTATGATCTACTATATCACTTTGCCTTGTTTTCTTGTTGTATGAACTTCACTTATACAAATGAAGCTTGTGATTTTGTGGAGTTATGTAAAGTCACTTATTTCACAAGATAATTTTTGACAAGGGTGTTGAAATATATCTTGCATGCACTGGTCCATTCATCATGGAATGGCCATGTTGCCCATAAATATGCATATCCTTTTTTTGGGAGGTTGGTTGCATTATATTTTTGCTTTAAAGAACTTAGTCCTTTGAATTGCTCATGGTGCCAAGCTATATGACCTTATCTTTTGAAATGTTTTCTATCAAAGTTATTTTAATTTTATTTTTTGCTCAAAACTGGAGAATGATGAAACTAGATAAGTGGACAGACTTCTATGAGACACTTAAAATACAATGGTACACTTGATTTTACAGTTGAACAAAATTTCTTTCACTAATGATTCTATGCAGGCAAACCCTCCCCAACTGCACTCAAATCTGCTGTACATACAAAGGTTTAGACGCCAATCTCGATTAGTTGCGGAAGCAGCTTATTATTTTACAAACATGCTCTCTGCTGAGTCCTTCATCTCTAACATTGATGCAAAAGCCATTTCAATGGATGAAACTGAGTTTGAGAGAAACATGGAATTTTCTCGTGCTCTTCTTTCTGGGCCTTCAGTGGATACGCAAGATCCCAATTCACCATATCAAAATTATGGACATCATCCAAGTGCAGAACCTACGAAGCACAAAAATAAAGCTTTGAATGATAATAAGGACCCTACATTACGAACTCCATCATCTGTTGCAAAATCAGAAAGTAAGAAAGTGGCATTTGCAGATGAGTTTTCGATCACAAAAGTTCCATCCCTCTCAGATTTGGAGAACAAAGGGGCAAGTATGCTTTTAAAGGAGGATAAGGTGAATGAAGTTTTCAGGGAGTTTCCATATTTGTTTGCTAGTGCTGGTGACCTAACTGTAGGTGATGTTGAAGACCTGCTAAATAATTACAAACAACTTGTTTTCAAGTATGTATGTCTTTCCCAGGGGTTAGGCGTCTCTCCCATATCTTATCCTCCGTCTAATCACCAAAATAATGATCAAGAAGACCATGCTGAAACCACAATAGATTCTTCAGATGGTGGAGATGTAGGTGCCAATGATAAATTAGAAAATTCTACTGATACACCAGAGGATAGTTCAGATAAAGTTTCACTTCTTGAAGAGGAAAAAATTGAATCTGTTCTGCCACAGGATGAGGCCGTTGCACCTGAGGGTGGTGCCCCCTCTTAACAAATTGGAACTACCTACGATTTTCTTCTTCTTCTTTTTTGTTTGTCATCCACCCCTTATTTTTTCACTCTTTTTCATGTAAATTTATTTTATATTTTCCGTCTTGTGGTAGCTGCCCTCTTTCCTAATGCGTGGAATGGCATTACCATGACCACTATGCCCTCTGTAACAATGTTCTTAAAATAGATTTTAGAACTGCAACAATATAAAAATTTTGCGTTTGGTTTTAGAATGGATAAAGAATAAGAAAGATGCGAATCTAGATTAGTTCGATTAACCCTGTATGGCGTGAATATTGATAATAACATTTTTGTAGCCACTTTAGATAAGGTTGTCTATAGCTATCATTTTTTTACTAAGTATGATCAGTCGTATATTAAAATTGTATTTTCTCTCTTCGCCACGTTAGCCAACAATGTCCGAGGAAAGAGAAAAAAAGAACAATTTTATTATTATAACTAAGTATGACCGGTCGTACTTAGTTAAAAAGGGATAGCCGTAGACAACCTTATCTAAAGTGGCTGTAGAAATACTTTTTCCATATATATATATATATATATAGGTAAATATTTTTACGGCCATTTTAGATAAGGTTATCTACAGTTATCTTTAAAACTACGTCGTTTTAATTAATGAATGATGTTTCTGTAATTTTAGGTGAATTAATGAAGGGTATTTCCGTAATTTTGTTTATTTTTTATCATATACATTTTACTAAAACACCCTTCATTAATTCACCTAAAATTACAAAAACACCCTTCATTAATCAAAACGACGTAGTTTTAGGGTAGCTGAAGATAACCTTATCTAAAGTGGCTGTAGAAATGTTTTTGCCATATATATATATAAGGTATGATATTTTAACACCATTGTCAAAATTGAAATTTGACATCTCATCTGATAGCCGTTAGATAAAAAAAGTTCAACGACTCTGATATTGATCTTTTTTACCTAACCGTTATCAGATGAAATATCAAACTTTTGACACTGATATCAAAGGATCCTACCTCTCTATCCATCTCATAGTGGCACCAGTGTTTGGTTGATGACTTAATTGATTAAAATTGATCAATTATAGTCGACAATATTGCAATCGTATATTCTGCTGCCAAATACTTCGTGGCGAATATGCAATATGTTGAGAAAAGTGATTCTAGAGGGGGACAAGTTAGATCTTAACCATGTGGAAACATTGCATTTGTACGGGAATGCAAATTGTAAGCCACGGTTTACTATCATGAACGAATAAAGATACCCTTTAATTTTGTCTAGTATTGTGTCCGCGGTTCAGTTTGCTCGGATTGGCTTTTTCTAGTAAATTATTTCATTTCATTTGGTGCTAACTACAAATTACAGAAGGAAATTGGGCCATCAGAGCTGGAAAACTATATCACCCTGCTCCTTCACCCACTATATCTAACCCAATCTCCAATCAATATAGATTTCATGTATAGAAAAAGGACAAAATAAAATAGTCTGAGTGAGAGGACATAGTGCATATCCAATTCTAACTTTCCAAGAGTTGTTTCGTTTCTGTGTTTTAACTCAAGGGAGCTTGATTTGAATTTTGGAATAGATACGTAAAACCTTGCCCACCATATCAAGGAAATAGCTTATGCTTCATTTGACAACGCTGGATGGCACCATTGCCTTGTCTCTTTCTCTTATATTCTTATAATAAGTTTTATTCCCTTAATAATGCAAGATTGCAAGTATCATACAAGGTATGGAGCCTCACCACATACATATTAACTAATAGTTGTGGGCAAATTGTGTGTGTCTAAGATTTTCGAATAAATAATCCTATGATTGGGTTTCACTGTTTTAGCATCTGATTCTACGTCAAATAAACTTCTGACCTTTTCTCTCAGCTCTAGAATCAAGATGGGGAGAACGTATTTCATATAATTGTAGTAGGTAATTCTTCCATTGAGCAACTAATATTTAAATAAAAAAACATTTCTCTCTTCTATATGTACAAATATCACAATCATCCATAAATTTCTATTGGCCGATAGCATCAAATAAATGGTAGGACAGTAATATTTCAGATTTTTGGGGCATATTAAACTTGCAGATAAACTTCTTCTCATGCTCACACCATGCCATAGAGAAATCTTCGGTAAACAAGTAATTAATTGGACCTTTGAATAATAATTTATAAAGTACGTGTAGCCTAGAAGATAGGGATCACAGTTCAAAGACATGCATGTCTTCTTCTTTGAAGACAATCTTTAGCTATAGCTATGTTTAGTTGTTTAATAGTAGATTCACTTTTACTAGCCAGATACATGCCTATTCTACTTTATAGTGTTGTACTGTATCAATAATTTTAGGGTTTTATAATTCTCATTTAACATGAAAATCGCAATTTTCCTACACACCTTTCGATTTCCGTGCTGATGTGGATCATTCACATAATTTTTTCTATTATATGGGTCCCACATGCTTTTTATCTCTATGTTATATGAGAATTATAAAACCTATGATTTTAATTATTTTTTCGAGCCGTTTCAATTGGACATTATGTCTTTTTAACTTTTTAAAACTTTTTAATCTTTATTGTTTTCTTTTCGTTTCGTTTTCCTTTCTTTTGGGATAATGTGTTTTGGATTAATTATTTTTTTGGAAAATGAAAATAAAAATAAAATTTAATCTATTACCACGCATGGGCACAGTCTACTAAGCTTCAGGTCTCTGTATTCCTTAAAAAATTTCTCAATTTCAAAAGATTGATAACAGAGAAAGTTGATTCAGGAAGCAAATTCTCTTGCTTCTCTTCGAAGTTATTCAACCATGAATAACACTCGAAGTAATAAATTATGAGGGAGGAAGGTGACATGATCACATGACCAAAGAAAGGTGTGTGAAACGTGGCAACTGCCAATAACACCTGAGCATGCCGCCAACTTTCCATAATTCTAATCTCTTCATTGCATTCTATCCTAAACAAGATATAAGAAGTTATATCATGTTTCTTTCCCTACTTTGTTTATTGTTACGGAAATTTTCATACTTTTTTGTCAGCAAATAAACAATTTCGCTGTTTTCCCTTGGGATTAAATATTTTGAGTACAAATTTTATAACATTTTTTATTTAGTATTTAAATTGGTTCGTTAAAAACAATTCTAATTTTTTTGGGTAACTTGAAACACTATATGAAGGTAAATTTTTTTTAAGATTTAAGCATAATTAAAACTATGATTTTCATCAATTTTTTCCTTTCGTAAGTAAAGCAAGTTTTATGGCAAGAAAATTGAATGTCACCAAAAGAAAGACAGAATGTTTTCTTATATTTTTTATCAGAAATGATCCGTTTATAAATTTTTTTTTACAAATTACATTAAATATGGCCGATCATACATTCTTGATTGAAGTATAATCGGTCATACTTAATATGATTTGTAAGAGTTTATAAATAAAAAAATTATACATATAATCTTCTATTTTTTTATAATACAACCTACGTGACCAATCATAAAATACCAAAAGTATTTATCAAAAAATAAAAATAAAAATAAAATACCAAAAGTGTGTGATCACGTGCCTCCCACATGAAGACATTGATGGCGTGTCGGCCGCAAACTAATGCATCAACTGTCGATCGCAATCAATTTTCTTCCCATGTGACTGGTTCCCCGTTTGATATACTTTTTAATTTAATTTGATTCATCATCATTGTGGGAAATTTCTACTTCATCAATAAAAAATACATGAATATGAATAACTGTAACTTTTCAAAACTGATCATGTTATTAATTTGGGATTTACGTTTACTATGTTGTAGGAAAAGTGATTGTGTAATGTTATAGAGATTCGTTTTGCGTGCCATATTTTTTTCTTTTTTCTTTTGTTTTAAAATGTGTGGGCCCTACAAAATGTTGTATGTGTAGGAAAATTTATTATGTTATGTTAAAGGAATAAATGAAAACCCTATTAATTTTCTTATTTATTAAATTAAAAAGTATTTGTTTAAAAATAAGAAATAAGCACACACATTGCGTGGCGAAAAAGACCAGGTCGGAGAAGCACTGCGAGGGTGTCATGACGTGGTGGGCCCACCCGCAAAACACGCTAACTAAATTACGAGGCAGTTTGCTCAAGTCAAATATACACATTTCAAATTTTCAAGTTTGAACCATCTACCCCCTTTCCCATGTTTTTGGCACGTTTGTATGTACATAAGTACATAACAGAGGTTGTTTTTAAAAGAAATAAATAAAAATATATTTATTTTTTTTAATAAAATTCAAAGTATATTGTATGTTAATTTATTAAATAATAAATATATATTCTTTATTCATTTTAAAGATAATATTATTTTGAAATGACTTTTTCAGCTTGTATTGCTAGAAGATTGCATAATGAGTTTAAACATATTAAATTTATACAAAAAGTTTTCGGGTTTATCATCTATCATTTAATATGACCAGAAAAATTTTCCTACACACACAACATTTTGTGGGACCCGCAACAAAAACAAAACAAAAAAAATCCGGCACGCAAAACGAATCTCTATAACATAACACAATCACTTTTCCTACAACATAACTCTTATAAAACCCAAAGTTTTCTGGTATAATGTTAACTTAAAAATTGGATTATGCAATCTTCTAATAATCCTGAACCCGCATCAAATCAGATTAGTTACGAAGTAATGAATCGACTGACATATTTAAAAAAAAATAGAAAATGCATTACATTTATCTCCCGTTATTTTAATACCTAAAATACACATTAAAAGAAAAAAAAAAAAGCATATATACCAACTTGCTTATTAATACCGTTCTCAATGGAAATGTCTGCTGGTCAAACACTGATAATTTTATTTCGTATTGTAGTATTGAGGTATTATTCCAAATTTTTTAATTCAAACTGTATTTAAAAATTGCTAATTATAAAAATCTCCTAATAATTTTCCATTTTCACTCATCAAATATAATGAAATTTGATGTTTCTCATGTTATAGAAGATAAAATTATTTCTTATACACATATAAAAGTGTGTAAGATTCATGTGTGAATTTGTGATCATACGAAAAGAAGTGAGAGAAAAAAAATATGAGTCTCACATACTTTTATGAATGCGACATTAAGCCCAATATAATATTATTATTATAAATTTCATATATTAATAATAAGGGTTTATCGTTTCTCAAGTTGCTTGAGATAATTTTATCTCTGACAAATAAATCATAACCGTACAAAAATGGATCAATGGTAATGAAGGAAGATAGCGAAAAAGGGAATCATAACCATTTAAGAGTGAATCAATTAATATAAGCAAATAAATAAATAAAATGACATAGTTTTTGGTGGCTGGAGATAAACTTATCTCAAGCTGGTTGAGAAATATTTTTCCCTAATAATAAAGCTATTTGTACATTACCATTCGAATGTTTTTATATTTACACATATGATAAATCATGAATTTGAGTAAAATTATGTATACATTTCTTGTAGGATTTTATTAGTCTCATTTAACATAAGATAGTTATCTTATGTTGTAGAGAGAAAATAGGTGGGTCCCACCATTACAAAATGAAAAAGGAAAAAAAAAGGTGGGGTACGAAAATTGAAGTGAAAGAAAAGGAGAGATGATATCTTACGTGAAATGAAAGATGATATCTTACCGAAAAAAAGAGTAATATTTCCCTTTCTTGTATAGTATTAACAATGATATTTATTTTAATTGTTTTACTAACTATGATATATTTTTTGAGTTTTATAATTCTCATTTAACATGAGAATTACAATCTTCCTACACACCTTTCGATTTCCGTGCTGATGTGGGTCCTACACATAAATTTTTTTAACATATGGGTCATACATATTTTTTATCTCTACAACATGATATTTCAATTCTCATGTCACATGAGAATTATAAAACACATTTTTTTTTTTTGTGAAAGTTTTACTAACTATTAGAATCTAGTCATCAACTTTGTAGGTTTCACTTTTTTGTTGTTGTTGGTTACACTGCCTTGCGTTTGCTTTAATTGATTTGTTTATATTTTACACATTTAATTTACAAAACAGTTTTTCCTTGACTTTAATGAGTCAAATAAAGAAAAGTGTGAAATAAAGAGAAAATTATTTAATACTTATTTTTTCTAAACAATATTCAATGTCTTGAGCATATCTTTTCGCAAAACCATATAATAATGCCCTCACCGAATTATTGGCTTATTGGTGAACGTGGCTCTCCGTATAATACTTGTTGCTATTACTGATATCTTTGACTCTTGGAAAGGAAATTTAGGAATTTTGTTGCAAATACCGAGAATTAATTTGTTTTGATGCATTTTGGTTTTTTTTATTCTTAAAATTATTTTATAGAATAAATATTTTTTGTATTTTTTTAAAGTTAAAAATTAAAACATAAAATAAAGATAATTTAGATATGTTCTTTAAATTTGATTCTAAAAATTTTAAAAAAAATTATTATTTTTTATAATTATTTTTGCAAAAAGTTAAAATTTGATTCTAAAATCTGGACTTACCAAACAGAGTTTTTATTTTTATTTTGAAAATTAAAAGATTATTTTTAAAAACAGAATTCAAAGCAACCCAAATTTAATTACGTGTTGGGATCTGTTTTTTTAATAAAACAAATTGAACAACAGTGTAACATCAGTAATTATCCCAAAAAAGGTTATTTTCATCGCAGGGATAATCATAAAAATTCGTTGTGCTAATCCCACCTTTGATACCACCTTAAATATTGCACAAATTTCCCCCAGTTGATAATATACCTCATAATAAATTTCTGATTACTTTGTTTTAAGGTGTATAATTATATTCTTAGTAATGATACTTTAATATATTATGAATAAGAATTTGTTTTGAGTAAATTTAAAGAGTGTTTAATTGATATTTAACATTTCTAAGAACAAAACACACTCTTTATCATGGAAAAATAACACACTCTTTTGTTATATGAATAAAAAATCAAATAAAACATAAAATATCACTTTTTTTCAAAACAAATAAAACCAAAAAAAAAAAAGTTATAACAAACATAAAAGTGCCGTGTTTTCAAGATTATTCTTATAAAAAATAACTTAATAATGAAACACATCTTGAGTGATGAACTAAAGTGACCTTAAGGGAGAACGACCATTTGAATATAAATTTTTAAAAAATAAAGAAATAATATCAATATTGAGTGTAGTATAATCCCGACATCAACCCAAGTGTCATTTTTTGACAAATTTTTTATCTAAATATCATGTGAATAATATTTTTTATCAGACTGACGTCGAAGTTCGCTATACTTGGTAACGAAATTCGCTCGTCTATGATTTCGTGACACGTAACCATATTGCATACCAAATTCGCTATCATTAATAGAGAACTTAGTCCAATCAATTTTTTTTTGTGAAAGTGTCATTGTCACACAATCATTGGCGAGCAAAATTTACTACCAATCACAGAATTACATTACGTGATAATATGATAAAAAATATCGTTCACATATCAGACCGGTCCGGGTCAAGCATTGGACGCTTGTGCATTGACCCGGCCAAACCCGATCAAAACCGGTGACCCGGCCGGGTCATGCATTTAAAAAAAAATAACCAAAATTTTTTCATCTTGTCAAAAAAATGTAGAACTCATTTTAATTTTTTTTTGTAATTTTGTTTGCTAATATACTTTTATACAATGAATTCCAATATTGAACCAATTTGCGAAATAATAAATTAAGAGATTATGACATATGTCATTTTTAATGTAACTGAATTTGAAAAATATGAGTTCAATCTCATTGAGAGGTATGTTTACAGAGATTCTTAGTTGAAATTTAAATTGACATAGAAATAGTATACATTTTTATTTATTTATGCTTTATATTTTTAAGCTTATTTAATGAATCTTGTTTAATTCATTTTAGATATGGAAAATATAATTGAATTTATATGTTCATATTTAAATATATTTTTATATATCTATATATATGCGAGTCAACCGGTCCAACCAGTGACCCACCGGTCCGACCAATGACCCAATAACCCAGTACCCCAACCGAATCAATGTCCAGACCGAGTTTAATAACACTGATTTATATAAAAAATTTATCAATCGATGTTTCAGCATAATCTAATGCAGTTAGTATCACATGCCCCATGCGAGGCTGACATGTGTCATATGTTGGTAGGGTCTTGGATTTATTTTGAACAAAAATTAATCATCATTTAGCCATAGCTAATTCACGCCCCTATGCAAGACTGTTGCGAAATTAGCCACACCAAAATCCTGGTCAAATTTTTTAGATATGCATAGGGGACAACATATGGTAATTTCGCATGGAGGGTGAATGCTAGTATAAGATGGGGGGCTCATTTTTATCAACATCGGACCGGGTCAACCGATGTGGACTTAGGAACCAGTTCATGAGCCGGTTCGTTTCAGACTTTCAGTAAACGGATTAATTGTGTCAACCCCATATCAAACCAAGGGCATATTTAGTGCATAGTATAGGATAATGCTTGATAATATAAGACATGATAATATAAGACCTGATTGTATAAGATCTAATTAAATTTTAAACTATCTAGCATTTGGTATGGTATTGTATAAAATAATATCCTTCAATATTTTAAAAATTAATATATTAAAAAAATTTATTTTAATATATAAATATTGAAATTTATATTAGTTCTTGGAATTATACTTTAAGCAATATTAATACCTCAACCCCTTATCATGCCTAATCCACCACTCCTAGGCTTGATTAAGTTATACATGAGTTTGATATATAAGGGGATCTGTTGTATTAGCTTATATTATATGATGGTCACACCAAATAACTGAAAATGTCATAACGTATAATATAACCTTATACTATCAGACCTTATACATCACATCAAATATGCCCTAATGGATATGCGATAAACATTGAACCGGTACCCATTTTTCAAATGAATCGATTTTTTAATTTTTGTTTGCAAACAACACTTTTCACTGGGCTATAAAGATTTTGGTATTAAAATTTAAAGGGAGAGATTATATTTACCACCAATTAAGTTTATCATTTGTTATCATTAAATTTTAACCGTTGATTTCCGTTAATCTAACGGTTATAATTTATTATGTCGTATTTATTAATTAATTATTAATTCTCAATAAATTATATTCATTAATTTGGTGAAAATCAACTATTAAATTTTAGTGGTAAGAAGTGGTAAGTAAAATTAATTAGTGATAAGTATAACTCTCTTCGAACTGAAAAACTTTTTATTATTATATTTGTGTAGGTGGAGTCCACTATTAGGGAGAGAGAAAAAAAATAGAGTGGAATTCACCTTGAATTTGTACGTGGAGATAATTTTTTTTCTCATGCAACGTAAGAATAATAAAGTTATATATTTATTGGGAAAAATATTTCTCCAGTCACCGGAATAAAATTATCTTCAGTGAGCTCAAAGTGATGTCGTTGTGGAGTAATAAGATTAAAAAATTATAATGATAAAGACTAATATAACCCTGCAATATATTATAATTACAAAAACACCTTAATTTTTGTCCTAAAATAATGTCATTTTGATCTCACCGAAGATAACTTTATCTCCGGGTAATCAGAGGAATCATTTATCCATAACTATCACATGATTTTATATAAATACGATTTAACCGGTCGATTCGGCAATATGGTGATTGACTCAATAACTCTTTGATCCAATGTCTTAGCTAAGTCAATCACCAATCCGATTTCAATAAAATTGACGGAACTCACTACGTTAGTCTGTATTATATATATATATATATATATATAAGGGAGGATATTCTTACTACCAAAATTTCCTATTACTAATTTACTACCTATCTAATCACCATTGAATCAAAGAGAGAGAATGTTAATCTCTTTTTGAAAAAAGAGAAAATATTGATCCAATGGTGATTAGATAGGTAATAAGTTAGTAATATAAGATTTTGGTAGTAAGAATATATATATATATATATATATATATATGGTCAGGATCATTTTACACCAGTGTAAGTTACACTCTTAATATTATCAGTTGATCCCACTTATATCTAAGGCTCAGATTTTTTAGAAATGTGAGCCATTGGATACAAGTGGATCAATGGTCAAGATTGAGTGTAAGACTTCTAACATAATATCTTGCCCTATATATATATATATATATATTGGGATGCATAGTCTGTATTATATTAGAAAACGATATTATATCAAGGGAAAATCGTTTATCATTTTAAATAACATAATTTATATCCTTTCACTCTCATAAAGATGTGAGACTCACACATTTATATTTTTTTGTCCATTCTCTCTTCTTATTTATCTATTTTTTTTTCTCACTTAAAATGACTCAACTTTACATACTTTAAACCCTTATATGAAAAAGGAAAAAAAGTAAAGTAAAATTACATTAGAATGGTGGGTGCACTTGGTCCAACCTTCTCCTAATAAAAAATAAATAAAATGACACCGGACATAGGGTTGGTCAGCCTATGATTTTACTACTATAGAAGCGTGTGTACTTCACTACCATTATCCATTGTTAAGACTCAGATCTCACCACTCAGCAGAGAGACAGAGAGAAGATAACTAGTCCTTCCCAGAGAATAAATCTGTATTGCAGAGGCTAATTAATCAGAGAGACAACAAAAACTTATCTCTGCTGAATTCCAATACATAGAGTGGTCCTCTCCTCTCCATTTGATGCGTGTGTACCAGTCTTCGATGAGGCTCCTTCTTTGCAATCATATCTCTTTTTCTATTTTGTCCCCTTCTTAATTCTTATTTCTTTATTTGTCCCAACTAAAAGGGAGTTTCCTCATATTTGACAACCCTCAAACTCTTACTCACTTTGATCTTTCACTCTTAGGAAACCATTCTCAACTCTCTCTCTCTCACACACACACACACACATCTCTGAAATTGGTCCTCTTAAGAATAAAGAAAAGATGGGAAATGAAAAGCATAAACACCATCATCATCAATTGTACCATCAAAGAAGCACATTCCTTCCAATGCTATGTTCAAGGCCATCCATCAAAGACGTGAGTCTTCCACGGTGGATAAACCGTCCTTCCTCCACATGCCATGACCCTTTATCCCCAAGAATCGGTTGCATGGGTCAGGTCAAGAGGAACAACAAAATCTCTGGCTTCCCAACCTCACACAGACTCAGTTTCACAAGTAGTAGTAGTAAAAGCTGCAGCACAACAACCTCACCAGTTGTCAAGCTCAAAAAACTCTTCTCTGCTAAGAACTTGAGCACAGCCACAACTACTACTAGGCAACGAGTTGTGACCAAAAATCAAAGGTGTGATAGAAATGAGAATCTTGTTCCCATTAGCATTGATGACATGGATCCTCCTTTGCCTGTGATTAAGAGAGTGCCCAAGTTTGAAGAAGAAGGTAACATGGTCGATAGTCTTTGGAAAAGAAGATCGGGTGCGCCTGCAATCAAAAGTTTACAGCTTCAACAGATTCACCATCCTAGGATTTGTCTTCAGCCACCCACTGTTTGATGCGAAATGTCATTTCACATGAGACAGATCCAGATTTATTTTATTTTATTTTTTTTCTTTTTTCTTCCCCCTCTTTTTATTCAGATTTTTTTGCATACGATAGATATAATGTAAATGGTTTTCTCTTTTTAGTTTTATCAAGTTCTAATCTCCAAGTGTTGCTTTGTTTGATTTCTTGAGGCATCTCACATGGTGGTGATGCAGAGAATCATGGTTATATTTGTGTGGGATGTATCTGTGATCAGGTCAGAGTCAAACTGTCAAAGATTTAATACTCTTTGATTAATTTATTTTGTTATATTTATCTTATGTTGCATGAGATAAATAAGATTCCTACACCACAAGGTTAAATTGGGTCTCACATCTATTTCTTCTCTTTCCTCTTATATGTGGGTCCCACTTGTAATTCTATTTTTGTAACATGAGACATCAATTTTCCTACAACATAAGATAAATATATCCCTTCAAATAACTTATAATTAAAGTAAATACTTTTAGAAATTTAATCAAATCAAACATAGGCTTGTTATGTAACTGTAACAAAATTATAACATGAAAGGATGTCTTAAAAAGGCATTTGAGTAAGTGAAAAGGAAAGGGCTCCATTCGATCCTCTATGTATCCTTCATTTTTGACCTACCATGCATTCTGAATTAGTTCTATAATCGACTTAAAAAGTCGAAACTTACAAAAAAAAAAAAAATTAAGATAGCTAACTCGGTAATTAGGGTTAGGTTAATTAAAAAAAATTATTTGTTACCAAAAAAAGAAAGAAAAAAAGTGAGGCTATGGTGGGATTTGTTTGTAAGAGGGACAAGTTTTGTATTGGGAAATTAGTAAAAAACGAATTTGCTTTGGGCAGATAACAATGCAACCTAGTAAACGCATTGTAGTGGTCAACAAACATCGATAACATAACAATAATACAAAAAAATGGGTACATTACACGGTTCACTCTTCCGTAGAGAGGACGGCCCTTTGTCTGTACTTTGGAGCAACCCGCTAATGCCAAAAAAGTGGAAATTTTGTACAAACCCTGATGTTATATTTGGTAAGAAAAAGAATGAAAGAAAAAGAAAAAGAAAAAGGAAAAAGAAGGAATCTAATAAAAAAAGAAAAAAGTAAAAAATTGTTATCTTTTATTTTATTTGATATTATTTAATAAAAAAACAAAAAGAGTTTTCTTTGTTTGTTTAATTTTATTTAAAAAATAAATAAAAACACGTGTAACTAGTATTTAAATAGATGAAAACATAAGGCATAAATTTACTTTGGATTAAGTTGTTATAATACCCATATATTCTCTTTCTATCGTAATCCCTCACTTTTCCTTTACTCCAAACGAAATATTATTATTATTATTTTTTTATTTATCCTTCTTCCTTATTCATTTTCCTTTCACTCAAAGTTTGTGTACCAAACGAAATATTTGAATTAAAGGCCGAACAGTGATTGGAACCGGAAAGTCAGCAACTAACATTGTGAAAGCGAAATGATAAGTACCCAAAACGATAAAATTAATAATTTGTAAAGCTAGAGAGAAAATCACCCCAAGACTTGTTAATCGAGTCAACAACATCATGCCATTGTATGAACAGTATTTAACGGGCAAAGATGATCAGCTATAGACAACAAAATTCAATTGGAATAAATATCTATATCTTTAGCAACGTCGTAGCTCAACTACTTTACATAAGACATGAATTAAATTTCACGGTGTTTGTTTTCAACTTCTAACAGCATAGCTTCACAATATTGTTGAATATCTCCCGCTCCCACGATGGGTTGTAGTCATCATTGACAATTGAGACAGCCCAAAACAAGAGAAATATGAAGGCATGTGAAATTGTGTGCTTACCTTAAGTTGATAACATTAAACTAATAATCCCAACAATAACCTTTTTTTTTTTCCAAATTGTTTACTTATTTATATCACCACAGCAACAACGGGCCAATACCTGTTCGTTTTGGGCTTACATCCGATCTTTGGCAAACATTTATTAATAAGAAATGTGTGTGTGAATTTTAATGATATAAATTGTGTCATTTCATAAACATAAAAGAGGTATGAGTTTCATTGAAATAAAATA
>JAVKPL010005105.1:0-23217 GCA_032173675.1 Gastrolobium villosum | reverse complement strand
CAGGGCCAGGGGGTTGCATGTAAGGCAGCCTCCTCTCTCAATTCTCTCTCTCTCTCTCTCTCTCTCTCTGAGGGGTGGGACCCCTAGTGGTGGAACTGTGGACAGATATTATACCCCACAATATGGGAAGTGCAAGAAATACCACAAGGGTGTATGTGGTGCTGGCCCGGGGGCTTGTTTTAAATGTGGTCAGAATGGCCATTTTGCTAGGAGTTGTCCATCTTCTTCGGGGCAGGCTGCGAATCTGCAGGCCTTGCCGACCGCGACTACTACTACTACTCCTATTGCTGTTATTCCTACGGTTGGACGGGTATATACTACAACTGTGCAACATACTGAAAAGACTCTGAATTTGGTAAAAAGTATAATTTTCCTCTCTAATGTTGATTTGTCTGTGTTATTTGATTCGGGAGCAACACATTCTTTTGTGGCGGACTATGTGGCTAAAGCGTTGGACTTAACAACAACACAAATGATTCTTCCGATGCGTATTATCACCGCTACAGGTGAGGTTAGTGAATCGTCTTGGATTTGCGAAGATGTGAAGTTTACCTATTTAGGCAGGGGTTACACGATTGATTTAATTATCTTACCCCTGGCCTCTGTCAATTTGATATTGGGGATGGATTGGTTGTCTCAGAACTGCACAATGATTGATTGCTGCGGAAAGAGGTTGATACTATCTCACGAGAGGCCGTCTGTTTGTCCGTCTTTGTATTTGTCTGTCAATCAAAATGTGAAAGCCTTGAAGGCTGGGGATCTGGGTTATGTCCTTTTGGGCGGATTGGTTGGTGACAAAAAGGAGGAAATGTCTTCTATTCCAGTTGTTAATGAGTTTGAGGATGTATTCCCTGATGAGATACCGGAATTTCTGCCTGAGAGAGAGATTGAATTCTCGATTGACCTATTGCCTGGTGTGGGGCCGATCTCCTTGGCTCCATACTGGATGTCGCCACTCGATTTGGTCGAGTTGAAGCAACACATTGAAGAACTATCTGCAAAGAATTTTATCAGACCGAGTGTGTCTCCATGGGGAGCACCAGTGATATTTGTGAAGAAAAAGGATGGTAGCATGAGATTGTGCACTGACTACCGACAGTTGAATAAAGTGACTATTAAGAACAGGTACCCGTTGCCGCGCATTGATGATTTATTAGATCAGTTAAGGGGTGCCTGTGTATTTTCTAAGATTGATCTCCGGTCCGGATATCACCAGATTCGGATTAAACCGGAGGATGTACCAAAAACAGCTTTCCGATCCAGATATGGACATTTTGAATATCATGTGATTCCTTTTGGGCTTACTAATGCCCCTGCGGTGTTCATGGATTATATGAATCGTATCTTTAAACCGTATTTGGACCAGTTTGTAATTGTATTTATTGATGATATTTTGATCTATTTTAAGAGTAAAGAGGAGCACACCGATCATCTGAGGACTGTGTTGCAGGTGTTGAAGGATAAGAAACTATAAGCTAAACCGTCTAAGTGTGAATTCTGGTTGTCTGAGGTGCAATTTTTGGGTCATATTATTTCTGCAAGTGGTGTTGCATTGGATCCAAGCAAGATTGAAGCGGTAAGCGACTGGGAACGACCTAAGACTGTGACTGAGATTAGGAGTTTTCTAGGGCTTGCTGGTTATTATCGCCGATTTATACAGGGATTTTCTACAATGGTTCTGCCGTTCACCCGATTGACACGAAAGGATACTCCTTTTGTGTGGACCCAGGAATGTGAGGGTTGTTTTCTGTTACTCAAAGAGAAGTTGACCACTGCTCCGGTGTTAACTCTTCCCGATCCGGAGGGTGAGTTTGTTTTATATTGTGATACTTCTAAGAAAGGTTTAGGGAGCGTACTAATGCAGGAAGGAAAAGTGATTGCTTATGCGTCCAGACAGTTAAAGCCACATGAAGAGAATTATCCGACACACGACTTAGAACTGGCTGCTATTGTGTTTGCCTTGAAAATCTGGAGGCACTTTCTGTATGGGATGAAATTTGTTGTGTTCAGTGATCATAAAAGCTTGAAATATTTGTTTGATCAGAAGGAGCTGAATATGAGGCAGTGAAGATGGGTTGAATTCTTAAAAGACTATGACTTTGAGCTGAAATATCACCAGGGGAAGGCTAATGTGGTGGCAGATGCGTTGAGTAGGAAGTCTGCCAATTTATCTCATATGATGATGTGGGACAATGAAGTGATTGAGCAATTTCAGACATGAAAATAACGGATTTCTTTGCAGGGAGAATTTGTGATATGGAGTTGACTCGGATTGAGAACGAGCTACACGAGAAGATTAAAGAGACTCAAATCGGAATGAAAGTATTAAATATTTGAAGGGCCAGAGTGGCGTATCTGTTAATGAACAGGGGTTATTATTATGTCAGGGCAGGATTGTTGTGCCCAAGGAGCTTGCATAGGAAGTTATGACGGAGGCCCATAAAGGTCAATATGCTATCCACCCAGGTGCCACAAAAATGTACCAAGATTTAAAAGTTAAGTTCTGGTGGCCTGGGATGAAGAGGGATGTTGCTGAGTACGTATCTAAGTGTTTGGTTTGTCAGAAAGTAAAGATAGAGCATCAAAAACCTGCTGGGTTACTTCAGCCGTTGGATATACCAGAATGGAAATGGGAGAGTATTTCTATGGATTTTGTTGTTGGATTGCCTCGAACTCAGGCTGGTTACGATTCGATTTGGGTTATTGTGGACCGACTTACGAAGTCTGCGCATTTTCTACCAGTACGGGTCGATTACACCACGGAGAGATTGGCAAAGTTGTATGTTAATGAGATTGTCAGGCTGCATGGGATACCGATTAGCTTTGTCAGTGATCGGGACCCGAAATTTACTTCACGCTTTTGGGGAGCCTTACAGCAGGCTTTTGGCACTCAGCTTCGACTGAGCACTGCGTATAACCCGCAGACTGATGGTCAGACTGAAAGGACCATACCGACACTTGAGGACATGCTGAGAGCTTGCACATTGGAACAGGGTACTGCTTGGGATAGGTACGACGATATCTCATCGACAACAATGCTTTCTGGCGAGAGAAGGTTGAACCATTTTCGACGGAAATCAACTACAAAAGACCGTCGAAATTTATGACCGAAAAGTACATCTTTGACATTGATTATCAATCATGAACCATCGAGGATATTTTATTGAATTTGACGAAAAAATAACTGTTTGTAAATTTGACGGTAAGAAATGATTCGCTGACAATATCTTTCCGATAACATAATCAAAGACGGACAACGGTCGGTTGCAAAATCCGTCGAAAAGATATTAAGGGGGCGTTTGGTAGAAGAGAAATTTTTTTTATCCGAGAATCATAATTTTCATAAATATGATGGAAAAGCAAGTTTTACGGGAATGTTAATAAAAAGTTATTTGGTAGGATGAAATATTACCGGGAATATTAGCTTAATATTCCCGAGTCTATGTATAACACCTCATAAATTTAAATGTGTGTTTTGTATGATAATGTGAAATTAAAATGGATGGATTAGTGAAAATCTGAGAATTAAGGCCAAAATGGGCAAAAAGGGCAAAATGGTAAATTACCAACCACGTATCCCTAGGCTTAAAAAATTGAGTAGGAGACTTCATATGACAAAAATAATGCCGGAAACGGACTCAGGGCAACAAAATTGAGTGAATAGGCAAATTTGTGAAAAATTGATTAATAGTGATTTTCTAGTGTAAAATACTGCGGTATGAGTGTACCGATAAGTGTGAAATTGTTATCAATATTTTTAGGAAAGAAAAGTATATCATGAACCAGAAAAGTAAGTAGGTTAAGAATCGGTGATCAGAATTAGTGATTGGATTAAAGTTAAATCGCGTGTGGGACCCGCGGGACCAAAGTCCACTTAAGTCCACACACACACCCCCCCCCCCCCCCCCCCCCACGCCTTCTTTCTTCTTCCCTTTTCTTTGCCTGCCCGTGATCTTCCCCCCCATTCATGAACAAAGCCATTTCTCTCTTCCTTCCACCATTTGAGCTATACTAAACCAAATCCCTTGATTTTGGTGTTGAAATTTATTTTAAATCACCTTCTAAAGCCATTGGTGATAATCCTAAGCCTTGAAATCACTTCTTTGAGGCGCTATTGGGCAGGGGCAGGTCCGAAATTTTGGGGGTTTTGGGTGTTCTTGGAGCCATTGGACTTCTCTTTGCTTGGGTGAACCTTGGTGGAGTGTCAATCGTCGATTGTGAGTATATTTGTAGTGTTTTCACGGTTGATTTTGTAGATATAGAAATATGAACTCTAAGTCTTTAATCTTAGATGTGTGATGATAGGGAGCTCAAATGGAAAAATGCTATTAGATGAAAATATCTTAGAATGATGTGTGTGAGCTAGAATGCCATGAAAAATTTAGGTTAAAAAGTGGGATTTTTAACTTAGAAAAATTAGTGAAGTGTCATGAATTTGAGGTTTTGTGTAATGTGGAAAATGTTGATCATGATGTTGATCATTGTAGGGTGCCTCACACGGACGTGATTGTGGAGGATTGACTTGCAGTGTACGTGTGGAACGGGACTTTCGGTGTTGAGGTAAACCCTTGGAACTGGGGTTTAATCCCTTATGTTCCACCACACCTAGTGGAAGGTTGTGGTTGGATTTTGTGTTTATAGCATTGTGTGATTTTGTGCTTTCATGCTTTATTGCTTGTTATGTTTGAAATTGTGTGGTCTCTGGTCGGTAGACGTGTGTTGGTTTGGACATCCGCTGGATAATTTCGCTGGGGATTCCAGTCGGGTTTTGCCGTGGGGCCGACTCTGGGAGCGGCACCAGGATGATCCGAACGAGGGACTTCCGCTGGATAGGGCTCATGAGGAGTTCCAGTTGGGTTTTGCCATTGGGTCGTCTCATCCATGGGAGAGGCACCAGGAAGGTTCCCGGGAGTTATATGATGGGGTCCTTGAACGTAATCCTAATGTGGATGTTCTCGGGTTGTCCCCAGTTGTTGGTGATATTGTATGTCATGCATGTTGTATAATGTTATAGTTTCACATTGAGTGAGCCATGGGGTGGAGAAAGCCTCTAGTACCCTTGGTTTACTGAGATATATTTGTATATCTCACCCCGCGTTTGGGGACATCATTTCAGGGCATTATGAGCCGGGAGGAGCTTCGGGCAAGAAGCCCACTTAGTGAATGGCGGTTGCATGTGGTGCATTGGGCTAGCATGACATTTTGGAGGAGTCTTTTGAGTGCACATAACATGTTATTCAGTGTTTTGAGACTTAGGTCATGAACATATTGCATGATGTGATTTCCATGCTTTTGTAGTGTTCATGATTATGTTCTAAGTCTTAGTAATTGTTGTATATTCATGCCTTGGATTAATTGTATATTTTGAGTGAGCATGGGACTTGTCCATAGCCACATATGTTGTATTTGAGGCATGGGAACACTTATGTTGTAAATGGACCATTCATGATGTAAAATGGCCATTATCTTAAGAACTTTTGTAATGGATGCATTCTATAATGAAAATGCATGATGGAAGGGCCTAGAGCCTACATTAGTATATATGTAAGGTCTATGTGGAGTATTAAGGTGTTAGGAATGGATTACATCACTCATTTTGTACCTTAAAAGGTGTCATCTGTCACTTTTGCTGCATAGTAATCGATTACCACCCCCTGGTAATTGATTACCATGCAACAGGGGGCGAAAAATATGCATCTGTGAACCTGGTAATCGATTACCAGAGCATTAGTAATCGAATACCTAGTTCTGTAATCGATTACCAATGCTTGGTAATCGATTACCAGAGAACAGGGGACCGAAATGGAGCTACTGCCTCATTTTGGAACTTTGGGTAATCGATTACCACCCCCTGGTAATCGATTACCACAGTGTAAAATTTGAAAAATATGGTTTTTCTAGACTAAAATAAAGGGCCTAACTTTGTCTGTAGAACTCCGAATGGTGCGCGGTTTGAAATCACGCGTAGCTAATGAATAGAACTACAACATGGTAAGATGTGAGAGTAACATGATAAGTTTAAGTGAGTTGAGTAAAAGAAAGATAAGAGACATGAGTAAATTGAATGATTCCGCGAACTTGCATTTACAATTATGGTGTTGTTTTAATTGATTACGGAAAAGGTTAATGTTTAGAGAAAGGAAAATGTTCAAAGGAAAAAAGTTGCCTGTAATTTAATTAACTCAATTACTGTGATTGTAACTGCGCTTAATATCATAATTAATGTTAACAATACCGGTGTACAACGGGCAGTTACACTATGTTTGGTTGATGTTAAAATATTGCTGGGAATATGTGATAAATTTACAAAACTAACCCTTCTGAATAATGAGGCTCAAATGTTCTTCTATTGCTGAACTCAAGTACAAGTCACACTGTCACAGGGTTATTTTGTCTCTGGCTTCACTTTTAATGTTTCGCTTCCCTGGAAAAGAAACAAATCCATGTAATCTGTGGAATTTTTTGGTTGAGATTTCAAACAAATTTACGTTGAATTTGCAAATCTCAGCATTGTAAGCAATTTTATCAGTAATTCAATAGGATCTTTAGAGATCATGATTTTCATATAAAAATGTACTTTTCTCTATTAATGCGGAAGAACTTTGATGATAGAAGATCATTTCTCAGAGTCTTTACCCTCTGCTTTTCTTGTATCTTCTATGACAAGGATCTAATACAACTTTTATGGGCAGACCATGAAGGAGAGAATTTTGAGAGATAATTATAATTAGAGACTCACCATTTTCCTCTTTATATAATTGAACCATGTCACCAGTTACAGAGTTTCAAATAACTCCCTGTAACTTCCCATTAATGCGAAACGTCAATTACCATTAATGCAAAACGTTACCATAATGCAAAATGTCAATTACCATTAATGCGAAACGTTACCATAATGCAAAACGCCAAAATGTCAATTACAATTATTGCGAGACGTCAATTACCATAAAGCATCTTTTATTATTAATTAAACCAATTGACACACATTACACATGAGACATAAATAGTTTTACATTCTCCCACTTTGCTCATGTCATAAGGTGTCCCTTCATGATTTAATTAACATTCACTATAATGCGCATTTACTAGGCTAAAGGTTCCATACATTGACGTCATCATAATTCATTATTAGAAATAAAATCAACATGAGTCATGGCGGTTGTATGCTATCAAGTCGGCATAGTCCCTTCCATGTACTACTATATTGACTCTTATTCCTAACATGATACTTTAATAGGAAGTGTACATTATGTCCAACAATAATGTCTTCATAACGGACCATAAATATTTTCAATATCATCATATATACTTGCATGCATACAAATTGAAAATAAGACAATAACATAAACATATATTCATTAATGAGCTCAGAGTGTCAACACTTAATGCATAACTATAATTTTTATCATTCATTAGCTGACATAATGCCCATTTTACATACATGACCAGTAAATGTCTTGGGCGGTAGTCCCTTCGTCAAGGGATCAGCTAATATAAGATCGGTGCTAATATGCTCTATAGACACTCTATGTTTCTGAACCTCTTCTTTAACGACAAAGTACTTTAATTCCATATTTTTAGCACCTTTGGAATACTTGTCATTTTTAGAAAAGAAGATTGCTGCGAAATTATCACAATAAATTTTCAACAGCTTTTCAATATTGTCGGCCAATCCAAGCCCTGAAATAAAGTTCCGTAGCCATTTAGCCTGAATTGTGGCTTCAAAGCATGCCACAAATTCAGCTTTCATAGTGGACACATCTATTACAGTCTGCTTTGCACTTTTCCATGATATAGCTCCTTCAGCTAAAAGATACAGGTAACCACATGTAGACTTTCTTATGTCTAGGCATCCTGCAAAATTTGAATCTGTGTATCTAATCACTTCAAGGTTGTTAGTTCCTTGCAACATTAAACTCCCAACGTATGATGCATATAGAATTGCTTCCATTTTCCAATTCACTTTTAGGACATTGCGTGAAACTAAATTTATCTCCTTTCTGAATTGGAACTAGAGATGATGAGCAGTTTTTTCATTTTGAATCTCTATAGAACTTTACTAATATATGCTTTCTGAGACAAACCTAACAGTCCTTGTGATCTATCACGAAATATTTCTATTCCTATCACATAGGCTTCCTCACCCATATCTTTCATTTCGAAATTACTAGAGAGAAACTTCTTAGTCTCAGTTAAAAGACCAAGATCGTTAGTTGCAAGCAAAATATCATCAACATACATAATCAATAAGATAAACTTGCTCTCACTGATCTTTAGATATATACATCGATCAACAATGTTTTCTTTAAATCCAAAGGAAACAACAATATAATAAAACTTAAGATACCATTGCCGTGAAGCTTGTTTAAGTCCGTATATTGACTTCTTAAGTTTGCACACCATGTTCTCTTTATCCTTTTCTATGAACCCCATTGGTTGGTCCATGTACACATCCTCATCTAAATTTCCATTTTGAAAGGCAGTTTTCACATCCATTTAGTGTAACTCTAGATCATAATGAGCCACCAATGCCATAATGATTCTTAAAGAATCCTTCTTTGAAACTGATGAAAAAGTTTCTTTACAGCCAATGCCGTTTTTCTGAGTGAATCCCTTTGCAACTAGTCTGGCCTTGTAACGTTCTAAGTTACCATGAGAGTCACGTTTGCTCTTGAAGACCCATTTACGACCAACTCTCTTGCACCCTTCTGGTAACTCAACAAGATCCCAAACCTTGTTCTGTTCCATAGATTTCAACTTATCTTTGGTAGCATCCAATCACTTATCACCATTCGTGGCTTGTGGAAACGTTACTGGATCATCCAGAATACCCATGTCAGATTCAGACTCTTGTAGATATACCATATAATCATTAAAAATAGCAGGTCTCCTTTCTCTTTGAGATTTTCTTAAAGCTATTTGTTGTGGTTCTTCTACTATGGGTTCATTCGGTTCATCAACAATGATTTCTTCATGAGTAGTGGGATCATTAATTCGTCTTTCATCATTATTGATTGGTTCAATAACATGAGGAACAACGACTTTGCTTGAGCTATAAGTCAATGGAACTTGTATACTCACTTCATGAATATCCACTTTACGTGGTGTTTCACTCCCACTAACTTCACCATTCTCAATGAACCTTGCATTTCCAGATTCAATAATCCTTGTAGTATGATAAGGACAGTAAAATCTATACCCATTCAATTTTTCTGGATAACCAATGAAATAACCACTGATTGTTCTTGCATCCAGTTTCTTTTCTTGCGGATTGTAGTATCTAATCTCTACCTGACAACCCCAAACATGCAGGTGTCTTATACTAGGTTTCCTACCAGTCCAAAGTTCAAAAGGAGTCTTTGGAACTGACTTACTAGGAACCCTGTTCAATACGTACATGGCAGTTTTTAGAGCATAAGTCCACAATGAAACAGGTAAAGAAGAATTACTTAACATACTCCTAACCATATCCAGTAAGGTCCTATTAAGCCTTTCTGATACACCATTCTGTTGCGGTGTACCGGGCATTGTGTATTGAGCACAAATACCACGTTTTTCCAGAAATTTAGCAAATTGGCCCAGATGTTGTCCACTTTCATCATACCTTCCATAATATTCACCACCCTATCAGACCTGACAATCTTCACCTTTCTATCTGATTTCCTTTCAACTTCATTAATATAAATCTCCAAAGAATTTGCAGCTTGAGACTTATCATGTAGCAAATAGACATAACCATAACGTGAATAATCATCAATGAAAGTGATAAAATATTTTTCTTTGTTGAAGGAATTAACATCAAACGGACCACATAGATCAGTGTGTATAATTTCAAGAAGCTGAGTGCTTCTTGTGGCTCCTTTCTTTGTGTGTTTTGCTTATTTTCCTTTAATACAATCCACACAAACATTCAAATCAGTAAAATATAAATCCGGAAGGATTTCATTATTTACCAATCTTTTCATCCTTTCTTTGGAAATATGTCCCAAACGTTTGTGCCACAAGTAAGCGGAACATTCATTAATTAAGGTACATTTAGTACCAACATTATGATGCAGAGTCATAAGTGTTTCAGCATAAAGATTATCAAGACACATAAAGTACCATTACCAATCAAATGATTGTGCTTGTACAAACTGAAACTACCACTACCAAATTTAAAAGAGTATCTAGCAACATCAAGTTTGGAAATTGAAACTAAATTCCTAGATATACTAGGGACATACAAAGTCTCACATAAGTCCAAATGATATCCACTGTCGAGAATTAAACGATACGTCCCAACAGCTTCCACCGAAACTTTCACTCTATTGCCCATAAAGACAAACTTTTCATCTGGCCTTGTGGATTTTAGAAGAAGAGGCCTCATTCACTTTAAGGGGTCCTCCTCTTCCTCCTTTCTTCTAATGCTTCTTACCTTTATATTTTTCAGCTTCTTATGTTTTACATAATTGACAGAATGAGCTCCCTGATTCTTAATTTTGGTTTCCTCCTGAACTAACATACTGTGCAATTCATGCACATTCCATTTGTCTTTCATGGTATTATAGTTCATTTGGGAAGGACCATACTCAGACGGTAATGAGTTCAATACAAACTGCACCAGGAAGTTCTCATCCACATCCATTTCCAATGATTTTAATTTTGCCGCAATGCTTGTCATTTCAATAACATGCTCATGCATAGTACGCGAACCATCAAACTTCATGGTGGTCAGTGTACTCATAAGTGTCCCAACAAGAGACTTATCAGCGGTTTGGAAGCGTTCTTCCACAAGTTTCATCATTTCGATGGCACTTTCAGTTTGTGGAAGAGCTGACTTTCAGTTTGTCATTTGCAAGGAATAACATTTAAACATTAATGCTTTGAGCCATATATGTCTCATACTAATATACTTCACAGATTCAACTATACTAACTTCAATGCATATCAATGTTCGCCTTTGGGGATCCATTAACATACAACATTAACTGTAATGATGCTATATAAATTTCACATAACTTGGCAATGATGCATACCCGTATCATAAATATTTGTCATCTTTGGATGTCCGAATGTGAGGAAATATGCCAACAATACCAACATCCATGTTCATTTTATAAAACAAATAATCAACCTTTGAGTTGATCCCCAACTGTTCTATAATAAAGAACTTCAATATACCACAACCAGAAAATTATATCATACTATTCATAGCATCACAGTCATGATAATTGAAATAAAATTCATAATATTTGAAATTAAAATAACTCTTCAAGATTTGGCCACTTTGGTGACTAACAAATCTACCATAATTAATTCCAAAACTTTGTTCAATTTTCATGTATATCAATGTCCTTTCACGTTTTCCCAATAATTCATAAAATGGAATAAACATATGACAATGACACACTTTTCCAGTACAAAAACCAGAGAAATGGTGCGGGTTAGCGCCATTCCCGCGCAGTGGTCCAATTTCACAACCCGCAAAGTGGCACGGGTCTGCGCCATAACGGCGCGGGTCAGTGCCAGTGTTCCCATACGTTTTCCAGTGAGTTGGCGCGGGTAGGTTTGCGCCAAGACGACGCGGGTTTGCGTCACATTTCAGAAAATGAAACCGTACAGAAACCGTAAAATTTGCAGAAACCCTAAGAGACGAACACCATTATCAGTAAAAGCAACACAATAATCTATCATCATGTTTTCATAAGGTGTAGTAATTGATCATTATTTAACAACACAACATGGATTTTGTTCCCATTCCTTTCCCATAAAAATTTTCAATAATGAGATTCACAGGAATCATCAATCATGGTGATTAAAATTTTCAGAAAAACCCAATCTTTTCATGAATTAAGATATCGTACATAATTGTTTACGGAAAATCACAAGCTCTTAAACACATGCTCTGATACCACATGTAAGCAATTTTATCAGTAATTCAATAATTCATGTTCAATATTCTACATTCAAGAACATGATACAGGATCTTTAGAGATCATGATTTTCACATAAAAGTGTACCTTTCTCTATTAGTGCGGAGGAACTTTGATGATGGAAGATCGTTTCTCAGAGTTTTTACCCTCCATTTTTCTTGTATCTTCTATGACAGGGATCTGATACAACTTTTATGGACAGACCATGAAGGAGAGAATTCTGAGAGATAATCATAATCAGAGACTCACAATTTTTCTATTTATATAACTGAACCATGTCACCAGTTACAGAGTTTCAAATAACTCCCTGTAACTTCACATTAATGCGAAATGTCAAAACGTCAATTATCATTAATGCGAAACGTCAATTACCATTAATGCAAAATGTTACCATAATGAAAAACGTCAAAACATCAATTACCATTAATGCGAAACGTTACCATAATGCAAAACGTCAAAACATCAATTACCATTAATACAAAACGTCAATTACCATAAAACCTCTTTTATTATTAATTAAATCAATTGACACACATTACACATCAGACACAAATAGTTTTACAAGCATTTCTACTTCCTCGGGATAATCACACTTTTTTCTCAACCAAACATTGCATTTCAGTTTATCCAACCAAAGAATTTCGGGAAATCACAAATAATCTAGCTACCAAACGGGCCCTGAAAGGAAATTTAAAGGAACTAAACTTGGGAAAAATATTATACAAATTTTTTGTGTAGTATTTGCATAAAAGTGAGCGAGTCCCATCATAATGAAAAGAGAGGGAGAATATACTCACTCATTTTTTATATAAGTGTGACAGAAAAAAAAAATTATAACAAAAGTACAAACATTAAACCCTTTCGTTAGATTATAAAAGTATATGAGCGAAGATAGAAAACATATTTAATAGGAATATATTTTTCTTATGTTGTAGGAAAAATATTACCTCATGTTGTAGAGATTAAAGTATAAGTGGGACCAATAGGTAAGAGAAGAGAGAAAAAAAAGTGATGGGACCCAACCTCTTTGTGTGTAGAAAAGTTATTTATCTCATGTAAAATGAGATAAACATAACCCTACATTATATCATAATTACCCTCAAACATTAAAGTAACTCGAATGTGTGCAAAACATATTTTCCTTTCAACCTCCGTAGACAATACAAATAACCGTTACTTATACAAGAAACAGGAAGAAACATTTTACTTGGGAAAAGAAAAAAAAAATAAACAATTCAAATACCTTTGGCACAATTGTTGCGAAGACTACTTGCTGTTACATATCTTGCCAAGACTAATGTTGTCATATTTGATGCCAAGACTCAACGGAAATTGCCATGTGGAAGCGCACCTCCAGATTGGTGACGTGTAAAGGAGTCCTGGCAGTTATGTTGACGGACTGAATATGGCAACAAACGTGACGTGACTAACTGCTCTAATATGGTCATACTTTCCACGTGTGCTTTAATCAGGACATATTTTTCCTATATATTAGCACAATGGTGCTTTTGTCTATGTTGACGTGAACATGAGAAGAGTATCGACTATCGCCCGTTAATATATGACTATACTTAGAATCTGAGGTATGCATGTAGGATTGTGGGCCCTTTGTGAAATCAAAAACGTTATAGTGAGACACATTTAAGAAAAAAAAAAAAAAAAAGTGAGCACTGAACTCTGAAGTCTGTGGTGGCTCAACCTGACTAACCGTTTGCTGTCACCCCTTTCATGCTTATTGGCAGATACGCAAGTTAAAATGTAAAATTTTCATCTTCATAATAAAAGTGGGAACTTTAGTTTTTCAAAAACGGAAGTAATAAAATTGACTTTATAATTCTTCAAAATTATAATAATTTTTTTGCATTATCAAAGATTGATTTACTTGTCACTATGTTTTTTTAGAAAAATAATTTTTTTGTCTTATGATTTCATTTTAAGTGGTAATATTTTTGATTAATTTTTTACCATTTGAGTGTTGTTTTATATTATTATGCAAATATATTTGCTTATTTGTTATTAGAAAATTTGAATTATAGTTAACTTATTTCAATAATATAATATTTCAAAAATCAAAATATTTTTTTATTTTTTTATTTCCCAAGTAATTCATAAAAAATCCAATTAATCCGATTCCACTGATAATATTTCCAATTTTAATACAGAAAGTGAGAAAGAGGAAGAAATCAGACCGTTAAGATAAAAACAAGTACTAATAAATAACATTGTTTACTCTTTTACCAAAAAAAATAACATTGTTTACTGTATTTATAATTAAAGATTACAAAATATTTAAATTTATTTATGTAAACATTTATAAATTAATAATTTTTTATTTTTTAAAAAATCCTTAAATGATAATAATCTAAAATATAAAAAATAGACACGAAAGTAAAAAAAAAAAATAACTATATAAAGATATGTATTGGTCAAAAAAATCGATTTATTGTTTTTTAAATAAAAAATTATGAATTTATGACAGTTTTGGAAATAATTATATATTTAATTATTGGGTCACAATTTAACGATTATAATTAATTATTAATTATAATTTCCGTTAATCCACTTTAACATCATCATTAATTTCAGTCACAACTTATAAGATAAAGTTTCATTGTTACAAATTCAAATTACATGTGTGAGAGATAAAATATGTCAAATGAGATGTGATTGGGTAAATCTCGAAAATTTATTTGGAATAAAAAAAATTACCTGATTCGAATAACCGAGTTAAAAGTTATGGCCTCATAAGTTTTACAATTAAATTGTTAATTTAAAAAAAAAAAACAAAATGTAACACGTTGAGTGACGCCTAAGTTAGGCGTGATTGCTCCTTTGAGTGACTCCCAAATTAGACGTGATTGGTGACACCCAAATTAGACGTGATATTATGCAATAAATATGTAATTATTTCTAAAGCTATCACAAATTCATAATTTTTTATTTAATAAACTATAAATTAATTTTTTTTTTGCCGATATGCATTATACATATTTTAATTTCTACAAGGTTCCCCCTTAAATGTTGTATTTTGAAATGAAGTAGTTTCTATTTTGCATTGGAAATAATTATTTTAAAATCATCCCCCTTAAAAAAACATTTTTTTTTTTGGGCTTTTTTAAAAAAAAGTAATATGAATAGGCTCAGTGTAAGGTACACGCGGACGCGGTAATACCAAAATTAATTTTCTCTTATAAATACAAAGGCTGCCGATGATTTGGAAATATAGATAGCCGTTTTCCGTTTCTCTTTTTATGTCTTCATAAAAAGAGACACTCTCAGTGTCATATTTTTTCATAGCTGAACTTTGAAAATCCATGAGCATGGTCTCTGGGTACTCTTTGTTATCTCTCTCCATTCATCTTTCATCTTTTAGCACATTGCTCTGTTTTCAAGCCTCTCTTTTGGTGGTGACCCAATTGTTTTCAATGAATTTCGCGTTTCCTACATCATTGTTTCCCCTCTGGATGTTCCTCAACAGGTTTTGTTCTTCACTCTTCCCCCTTCTCTTCCATCTGGGTCACTCTGCTCTATGCTCAAAATCATAAAAATCAGTTCTTTTTTTCAAAATGGTTGTTCTGGGTTGCTATTGTTTTCTTTTGTTTTCTTAAAAAACGTAACTTTTTTTTCTTTTACTTTTTTGTCTAAAACTTCTCAATCCTCTCTCTCCCTCTCCCTATCTTCATTTTTTTCTCTTGTCTCTCCAATTTTTTGTGTTGGTATTTCTAAAATGTTAAGAATGCATTTGAAACCAATATTTGCGTCAATCTGTCAAACATTTTCTATGATAAATGACTCAAAGTTATATCATTTTCTCTATAAGAAATCAATTTTTTTAAGATAAAACAGATTAATAAAAATAAAAAATAAATAAAATAAAAATTGAATTCTATTGGATAATTACAACACAGGTTTACACCAATTTAATTTCTTCAATAACAACCCTCACCCGGTATTGGATAAATAAAGGTAGCAATATATTATTGAGTGAGTCTAGCGATTAAACTGTTAAGAGTTTATTTATTTGTTAAGTTTTAAAGGTGTAGGTCACAATTTGTTTGTGAGGGTGAAAGAATAAGGAAAGTATGATATATAAGGAAAGTATGTATATTGAATTTATGTATATTTATGGAATTACTAGTGTTGTTCTATATTATCCTTCATTCTCCTTCACACAAACAAACCCACAAAAACTCATTCGTTCCACTCTGCACTGCTCGTTTGTGTCAATTTATTTTTTATTTTTTATTTTTGTTGGCACTTTTTTTATAATGGACTAAGATAATATAATCTGTTATCTACATTCTCTCACTTTAATTTTATTTATTTATTGTAGACTTTGTAAATTATTGCTGCAAATTGGAAGCTAAGGTTTCTATCTGGAAATTGATTTTTTGTGGAATTCTGTTCTCTTATTTTTATTCTTTAACTTGCTAACAGGCTAAGACAGGCTTCACACAGGCTTTTATTTTTTGTAAATAAACCAGGTCACAGGCCAAATATTATATTCGTAACAGGTAACAGGCTAAGGCCAGTCGGACACATTTAAATACAGGCTTGGCCCGTTAAGATCAAAGTTCGGCTCGGCCCGGCCCGTTAACACCCCTAATCTCAACAGCTTGGAACAGTCACTGATTCAGGGCGCAAAAGGCGGATGGGATCTCAACAAAAGGGCGGCTATATCCGACTAAAATGAGGGAGTTCAGGGGGCCAAAACCTAGGAAGGTAATCCTATAAATAAGAGCTCAAACATCCCAGGTACTCACTTTCGAATGATTGGCTAATCCCACTCACATTGAGCACACACCACTCCTTGGTTGTAAAACCTATTGTTTATGCGCAGTGACTGGGACCTCGGCTTTAAGCCTAGTATTCAATTGATATACACTATCTCTGAGCGCATACCATACGGTCTATCTTGGACCTAACATTGGTGCCGTCTGCGGGGATCGATAAAATTCGACTCCCATACCATAATGATGAACACTCGTTCCACGTCTATTAACGCTCAGACATCGTCGCACCAGTCTACATTGGAGCAGATTCAGGCTACCGCAACACCCGTTTTGGTGGACGTTCAGGTCGAAGGGGTAAGACTACAGGAGCCGACTCCTAGATCCCTAATCGGCAACACAGCGGCTGCAACCCGCGCACCTGCACTCCATGAGCCACCAAATGTCACCACGATGGCCATGGGGGCAATCCTTCAACGGATGCAGGAGATGGAAAATAGATTCCTAACTCAGCAACGATTGGACGCGGAGAGGATGGCGACACTTGAAACCGAATTGAGAAATTGGAACCCCCATGGCGGAATTGGAGGAGATGCGCAAGTCCAAAATGGAGGTAACTTGCATCAAAACGCTGGAGGGAATGCTAATGCCGACAATGGTGGGACACAACGCCATACCGCAGCTGCAGTCGATGGAAATGCCCAAGAAAATCTTAACCATCACCTTGGCAACCAACAAGAAGGTGGAGGCCATAACAACTTCCATGATGAAAATTACCTGAATGATAATGAGGCTAATGATAGCCCATTCACGGAGAGACTCATGAACTTGGCCATTCCGCCAAGATTCAAGAGCACTAGAATACCCCCGTACGATGGGAGTCAGGACCCGGAAGCCCACTTGGAGGCCTTCAAGACCGAAATGTTGTTTAATGAGATCACGGGACCCATTAAGGCCAGAATCTTCGCAACGACTTTGACAGGACAGGCAATGACCTGGATAACTAGGCTTCCCAGGAATTCGATCGACTCGTTCGAGGACTTGGCCTGGACTTTCCGACTTAACTTCGCAACAAGCAAAGTGCATCCAATGCTGGCATATGCTCTGGGAAGAATTCGCCAAAAGGAGAACGAATCATTGAGAAAATACCTCGACCGATTCAAAGATGCCGCTCTCAAGGTCCGAGGCCTAACGGAAGCAGTGCACCTCCACTTAATCATTTCAGGATTAGATGGTGACTCTCCTCTTGCGAGATCAATTTATAAAAACACGGTCAATGACCTTGAGCAATTCCGACGGAGGTCGGATAAATACATCGACGTTGAAGACATGCAAAAGGTTTACGTCGAATCTCGAGGACGAAGCCCGTCACGAAGGAGTCCGAGTAAGAAAAACGGTAGAGATCGGGATCAGAAGGGACCTAAAAGAGGAAAGGATGCTTGTGAGAAGAGGGCGGAAAATCGCTCCCCAAGGAGAAAATTTGAAGATTACACGCTGCTGAACATGTCCAGGTCCAGAATCTGGAAGAAGGTAGCTCAAACAGAAATGCAAAATATTGAGAGACCTCGTCCCCTCAAAGCAAAGAGTGGGCTGGACAGAAGTAAATACTGTGCATTCCACGACCAAAACGGGCATCTTACGGATGATTGTTGGGACCTTCGAGATGCAATCGAAAAACACGTCAGAGAAGGAAAGTTGAAGCATTACATAATCTGAACCCAGGGGAAGAAAAATAACAAGCGAAGACAAAAAAGCCGTAGCAGAAGTCGAAGTCCGAGGAGAGAAGATAAAAAGGATCAAAGACAAGACCGCACTGCCAAGGGCAAAGAGGTCGACGATAGAGGTGAGACTCGGCAAACGCCCGGAGAAAATACTTGAAGGAGGTCATGTCCATCAGGGGCCGGCCGACCTTCAAAGTGAAGGACAACCAGCCGACCCCCCTCTATTGTTTTTCACCCAAGAAGAATTGGCAAGGGTTGTACCAGGACACACTGATGGATTGGTGATCACTGGTGTATTAGTCAATTGCCGGGTTAGGAGAATTTTTATTGATCACGGAAGCTTGGCGGATATAATTCTCTGGGATGCATTCCAGAGAATGAATTTGGATGAGAAGGACCTGAAACCACGCGTTACTGAGTTACTGGGGTTTAATGGAGCACCGTCCCCCCCCCCCCCCCAAAGGGCTATATTGACCTGAAATTGACTCTAGGTACGAAGGATTCATTCCGTACTGGAAGGGTTCGTTTCGTTGTAGTAGATACTTCCTCTTCCTACAATGTGATCATTGGTCGTCCTACGATTCACGAGTGGGACATGCTGATATCCACTAAGCATCAATGCTTGAAGATGCCAGGACCGAATAATGAGGTTGTCACAATAAGAGGAGGCCAAAAAGAATCAAGGGAATGCTATTATCAGACCTTACGAGTCCATCATGGCGATCCAGCATCTCCCCCTCGAATTAAAAATGGAGGAACGAAGGATCAGTCCCTGACGGCAGCTGGAAGGGAGGTGAATTTGATTGAGCTTGACATGAGGGAAGAGTTACAGGCACCGCGCCCAGAACCCGAAGGCGAGTTAGATGAAGTCGAGATCCGAGGGGATGGCGGAGGACATACCATGGTCGGAAAGTCTTTAGGGGATGAGTTTCAAAAGGAACTCGTCTCTTTCCTAAAGAAAAATTCCGATGTGTTTGCATGGAAGGCTTCGAAGATTCCGGGAATAGACCTAGCGTTTTGCTGCCATAAGCTTTCCATGTATCCGGGATCACGGTCAGTATCCCAAAAGAAGAGGAAGATAGGGTCGGAATGGCGACAAGCTCTAAGCGAGCATGTGGACGAGCTTCTAGAGGCCGGATTTATCAGGGAGATACAGTATACGACATGGCTGTCTAACGTGGTAATGGTTAAAAAACCAAGTGGAAAGTGGAGAATCTGCGTTGATTACACTGATTTAAACAAGTTCTGCCCGAAGGACTCATACCCAATGCCCAGCATTGACAGCTAGTTGGCAATTCGTCTGGATTCCAGCTACTTTCATTTATGGATGCGTACTCGGGGTACAATCAGATCCCTTTACACCCAGAAGATCATGAAAAGACTGCCTTTATCTCAGAAAAAGGGAATTTTTGTTACAACGTCATGCCTTTTGGCCTCAAGAATGCTGGGGCGACTTATCAAAGGATGATGAACCGAGTCTTCCAGGCGCAGATTGGAAGAAATTTGGAAGTCTACATTGACGACATGATCGTCAAATCGGTAAGCATTTCGGCACACATTGCCGACCTCGGGGAGACTTTCGACCAATTAAGAGCTCGCAAGATCGGGCTGAACCCAGCCAAATGCACCTTTGGGGTACCAGCTGGAAAGTTCCTGGGTCTTATGCTTACCAACCGAGGGACAAAAGTAAACCCTGACAAATGCAGGGCTATACTCGAAATGAAACAGCCGGAGAGCAAAAGAGAGGTCCAACAGCTCACAGGTCGCCTTGCTGCCTTGACTAGATTCCTGCCCAAGTCAGCCGAGAAGGCTCTTCCTTTCTTCAAACTCCTCAAGAAGGAAGCAGATTTTGGCTGGGGGGAAGAATGCAAGAAGGCATTTGAGAATATCAAGAGTTGCTTAGCCACCCCTCCTGTGTTAACAAAACCAGAGCCCGGAGAAACGTTGATTTTGTACCTGTCTGTAGGTGAAGAGGCCATCAGCGCCGCTCTGGTCCGGGAAACTGACAAATTACAGCAGCCGATATATTTTGTAGGAAGGACATTGCAAGGGCCAGAACTTCGCTATCAGAAGCTGGAAAAAGTTGCATTTGCTTTGCTGACAACAGCAAGAAGACTCCGACCCTATTTCCAAAGTCACCAAATTATAGTACGAACGAACCAACCCATCAGGCATGTACTCCACAAGCTGGACCTAGCGGGCATAATGATTAATTGGGTCGTCGAACTTCCCGAATTCGACATAATGTACGAACCTCGACAAGCAATTAAGTCGCAGGCATTGGCCGATTTCATCCTAGAACTAACCCCGACCAATGAACAAGAAGAAGCGGATAAAGACCTCTGGACGATATATGTTGACGGATCCTCGAACTCTAAGGGCAGCGGAGCAGGGGTGATCATTGAGAGCCCGGAAGGATTATCCATTGAGCACTCACTTCACTTAGCATTTCCGACCTCGAACAACCAAGCTGAATATGAGGCGTTCATTGCAGGGATTATGCAAGTGAAAGAGCACAAAGCGAAGAGAATAAAAGTCATGAGTGATTCACAGGTGGTTACTTCCCAAGTCGAAGGAAAATACCAAGCTAAGGGCCCCCTGATGATGAAGTACCTTCAAAGAGTCAAGGAGTTGCTGGCCGAGTTTGAAGGGGTTATGATCCAATACATACCTCAAAATGAGAACAGTAGGGCCGACATCCTATCTAAACTTGCGAGCTCGAAGGGTTCTGGCAACCATCGCACTGTGATTCAACAGAGCATTTTAGAGCCGACATGCGTCATGGTGATAACTGACGCGGAGGATTGGAGGAGGCCAATTGTGGCCTACCTTGAAAAAGGAATCGTGTCAGATGACACGTAAGAGGCAAAAAAGCTCGTGAGGAACTCGGCCTGTTTTACTATAGTAGAAGGGCAACTCTACAAAAAGGGTTTCTACGCGCCCATGCTGAAGTTCTTGGAGAAGAATGAGGTCGAATACGTATTGGCGGAGATCCATGAGGGCATTAATGGGCATCACATGGGAGGAAAAGCTTTAGCCAAAAAGGCACTAAGGGCAGGATATTACTGGCCAACTATGGGGGCGGACGCTAAGGAACATGTTAAAAGGTGTGAGCAATGTCAGAAGCATGCACTAATTATTCATGCACCCCCTGAAGAGTTGCAAACTATCACGGCACCATGGCCGTTCTTCAAATGGGGAATGGATCTGTTGGGGCCTTTTACCGCGGTTGAAGGGCAACTCAAATGGTTGATAGTTGCTGTTGATTACTTCACCAAGTGGATCGAGGCTGAGCCCCTCGCCACCATTACCTCAGCAAGGATACAGAGGTTCTTTTAAAGAAACTTGATAAGCCGATTTGGACTTCCTGCGGAGATCGTTACCGATAACGGAACACAGTTTATTGATAAAAAGTTCCAAGAGCTCATGATAGATTTCAAGATCAAGCACCGATTTGCCTCAGTAAAACATCCCTAGACTAACGGACAAGCCTAGTCTGCCAACAAGGTGATCATCAATGGGCTCAAGAAAAGGCTTAATGAGGCCAAAGGAAACTGGGTGCAACAGCTACATCTCGTCTTGTGGGGATACGGAACAAGCGTTCAATCTGCCACAGAAGAGACTCCTTTCAGGTTGACATATGGATGTGAAGCCAAGATTCCGGTTGAAATCGGTGAACCATCCTGGAGGAGGGTGCAAAGATTACAAGGCACGGAAGGACAAAATGAGGAAGCGCTCCTTGTAGAACTTGACTTATTGGATGAATGCAGGGAGAATTCCAGATATAAAAACATGATGGCAAAGCACTTAGTGACTGCTAGATTCAATTAGAAAGTAAGACCTCGGTCGTTTCAGTGCGGCGATCTAGTCCTAAGAAGAGCAGACACCGGCAACAAAAATGCCAAAGATGGAAAGCTTGCTGCAAACTGGGAAGGCCCCTATAAGATTAAGGATAATCTCGGGAAGTGAGCCTATACTTTGGAAACATTATCCAAAAAGCCAGTAAAAAGGACTTGGAACACTGATAAGCTAAAGGTCTACTATAGTTAGGCTGAAAGTGCAGTTAATGACTAGATTTACTTCTACGCAAATAAGACGAGTTCTTAAGCTCATTCAGTAGGTAAACTTATTTCGATGCAAATAAACGAGTTACTAAGCTCGGATTTGTAAAAAGATTTCATTTGAAATGAAAATAAATGAGCAGCTATATAAATTCTGTTGTCAATGACTTCTATTTAAGATTTCGACGCGTCATAATCAAATAAAGGAATGCATTTTTGTTGACGAACAAAAAAATATACATTCTAGATCGGCCAACAAAAATCCTCGTGATTCGTAAGTCGAATAAGATGGGATTAAAATGGTAAAATAAATCGACGATCTCGGAGGAATAAAATTGAAACTTGTAAGTTTTAAGCCGACCTAATGCGGCAATTTTTTTTACAAAATAACGGTACTAAAAGCCTATTACAAGACAAGGTCGGTATTCCGACCCCTTCAAGTTCCTAGCAAGTTCCGGTTTCAGTCTCTTCCTCATTTGAGTCGGAACCCGGTGTCCCAAGAATTATAGCTCCATCCCTCACATCATAGGAAACGTCCATTCCATCAGTAATGAGCCCAAGGTTCAGAACCCGGGCTTGAGCAATAGCATTGTCAAAAGCTTGGACGACGGCGTTTACGACCACGACTTTAGCCTCCTCAAAATCCGCCTTGGCCTGGTCAAGGTGGGATTGCAATTCCTGAAGCTGGGCATCCTTGTCCGCCATCGATTTGGAAAAGATTTCCTTCTCGGCACTCAAGTCATTGGCTTTTGTGGTGGCTGACTCCAAATCTTTCTTCATTGTATCCAAT
>JAVKPL010005104.1:0-23365 GCA_032173675.1 Gastrolobium villosum | reverse complement strand
TAAATTCTTTTGCTATTATTTTATTCATCCATTTTCGTCAGAATCCGTTTTCCGTCAAAAATCTTCTAAGGAATCCATTTTCCGTCGAAAAACTTCAAAAAATCAATTTCTTTTGCATTTATTTTATTAATCCGTTTTCGACGAAATTCTTTTTCCATCGAAAAACTTCACAAAATCAATTTCTTTTGCATTTATTTTATTCATCCGTTTTCGACGGAAACGGAATCCATTTTCCGTTCGCAAAAAAAATTTCTTTTGAATTTATTTTATTCATCCATTTTCGACGGAATCCATTTTCCGTCAAAAAACTTCACAAAATCAATTTCTTTTGCATTTATTTTATTCATCCATTTTCAACGGAATCCATTTTCCGTCAAAAAACTTGACAATATGAATTTATTTTCCATTTATCTTATTCATCCGTTTTCGACGGAATTCATTTTCCGTCGAAAAACTTCACAAAATCAATTTCTTTTTCATTTATTTTATTCATCCATTTTCGACAGAATTCATTTTCCTACAAAAATCTTCGACGGAATACATTTTCCGTCGAAAACTTCACAAAAACAATTTCTTTTGACGGCATGCGCGCGATGGAAGCATCCGGTAGCGCCATGTCCATCTCGCTAGGCATGGTCGATACCATCAAGAACCAGCCCTCTCCGCCGTCAATTCCTTTCACAACTTGTTCAGTCGTGATTCATCCGGGTGCCTCCACAAGATCAACGATGCACGTAAGGCAATAACAGCCGGGACCGGGGTAAGTCCCCAAAACGAACCGCCGCACATGCATCAACGATGCTAAATCATCGTCAAGTTACTATGGGAATTCGACCTCAATGCAACGGGACATGGGCCCGAGCGCATTGAGAAGGAATTCCCCCGAAACACGTCCCACTCAGGCAACTCGGCAGTCATCGCAATTATGTCCCCAGGGCATCAGGAATCGAGAGGGACGCACCGAATGGGCGACGTTCGGTTGTGGATGCGAAAGGAATCAAGCACCCACGTGGGATGCCCCGGGATCCATTGCTCTTGCGTCGTCGATGGCTGAACGAGCCACGCCACATTGTCGTGGGAACTCAACCTTAACACAGCGGGACATTGGTGCGCACGACGTTGCTCCTAGCAGGCGTCAAAGGCCTAACCCACCTCCCTCGGTGATGTACACAATACCTAGGCCCCACAAGCATGGGAAGGCTTGCACGAGCTCTAGGGAGAGCCCCTATGGTGCCCCTACACAGCCCACCGCAGGCGTGGGAAGGCAGGCAGCTGCTTCCCCCTATAATAGCCTTATATGCAGTTGCCAGTTTTGCACAAGTAGATACCTTTTTTCTGAGGAGGAAGAAGTCCAAATTCGGACCTAGAAATTAAATTTCGGTCTAATTTTTTGCATGCATTCTTGTAAAAACCATATCTTACTGTTCCCAAAGTCTCATGATTTTTATAGATGGGATTAATTTAATATTAATTTTTCAAGAGGCGTGATTTGAGAAAATCCAAAAAAATGGAAAATCGTACCTAGGCATCGAATTTTGATCTGGTTTTTTGCAAGCATCCATGCTTAAATATATCCAACATCCCCTCCAAGTTTCATTGGATTTCATGGAAGAATTGTTTTTTAATAAATTTTTGGAGCCTATGCCTCCTCCCCCCTTATAATAGCCTTATATGCAGTTACCAGTTTTGCACAACTAGACTCCTTTTTTGCGAGGAGGAAGAAGTCCAAATTCGGACCTAGAAATTGAATTTCAGTGCGATTTTTTGCATACATGCTTGGAAAAACCATATCTTACTGTTCCCAAAGTTTCATGATTTTTCTCCATGGGATTAATTTAATATTAATTTTTCAAGAGGCGTAATTTGAGAAAATCCGAAAAAATGGAAAATCGTACCCAGGCATCGAATTTTGATTAGCCAAGAGTTTGTGTGTGGTGCTCCCACGATTTTTGAGTTCCTCAAACCCATTTGATAGTGTTTCTACATTTGTTTTGGTCAACTTTTAGTGTAGTATATCATCGGGTGCACCAGAAAGAGCCGCAATGCACTAGAATGAGCCGGGGTGCACCATGGGCTAGCCGCGGTGCACAAAAATGAGGCGTGGTGGACTACTGGCTAGCCATTGTGCACCAGAATGAGCCGTGGTGCACCCTGGGATAGCCGCGGTGCCCCAAAATGAGCCGTGGTGCACCATGGGCTAGCCGAGGTGCACAAAAATGAGCCGCAGTGCAGCAGAATGAGCCGTCGTGCACCATGGGTTAGCCGCGGTGCACCGGAATGAGCCGTGGTGCACCGCAATGAGCCGTGGTGCACCATGGGCTAGCCGCAGTGCACCAGAATGAGCCGCGGTGCACCAGAATTGAGTCGTGGTGCACCATGGGCTAGCCACGGTACACCAGAATGAGCTATGGTGCACCAGAATGAGCCGTTGTGCACTATGGGCTAGCCACGGTGCACCAGAATGAGCCGGGGTGCACCATGGGCTAGCCGCAGTGCACGAGAATGAGCTATGGTGTACCTGAATGAGCCGTGGTGCACCATGGGCTAGCCGCGTTGCACCAGAATGTGCCGGGGTGCACCAAAATGAGCCGTGGTGCACCATGGGCTAGCCGCTGTGCACTAGAATGAGCCGGGGTGCACCAGAATGAGCCGCGGTGCACCAGAATGAGGCGTGGTGCACCATGGGCTAGCCGCGGTGCACCAAAATTAGCCTTGGTGCTCCGTGGGCTAGCCGCTGTGCACCAGAATGAGGCGTGGTTCACCAGAATGAGCCGTGGTGCACCATGGGCTAGCCGCAGTGCACCAGACTGAGCCGTGGTGTACCATGGGCTAGCGGCGGTGCACCAGAATGAGCCGGTGCACCATGGGCTAGCCGCAGTGCACTAGAATGAGTCGTGGTGCACCATGGGCTAGCCGCGGTGCACCAGAATGAGCCGGGGAGCACCAGAATGAGCCGTGGTTCACCATGGGCTAGCCGCGGTGCACCAGAATGAGTCGTGGTGCACCATGGGCAAGCAGCGGCGCACCAGAATGAGCCGCGGTGCACCAGAATGAGCCGCAGTGCACCAGAATAAGCCGTGGTGCACCAGAATAAGCCGTGGTGCACCATGGGCTAGCTGCGGTGCACAATCGAGATGATGACATTTAAAATTTATGGGGGAGTTTTGTTGCAATGGTGCACCAGAATGAGCTGCGGTGCACCAGAATGAATCGTGGTGCACCATGGGCTAGCCGCGGTGCACCAGAATGAGCCTTAGAGCTCCGTGGGCTAGCCGCTGTGCACCAGAATGAGCCGAGGTTCACCAGAATGAGCCGTGGTGCACCATGGGCTAGCCGCGGTGCACCAGAATGAGCCGTGGTGCACCGTGGGCTAGCGGCGGTGCACCAGAATGAGCCGTGGTGCACCGTGGGCTAGCGGTGATGCACCAGAATGAGCCGTGGTGCACCGTGGAATGTGTCGTGGTGCACCATGGGCTAGCTGTGGTGCACCAGAATGAGCCGTGGTGCACCATGGGCTAGCCGGGGTGCACCAGAATGAGCCGTGGTGCACCATGGGCTAGCCGCGGTGCACCAAAATTATCCGTGGTGCACCATGAATGAGCCATGGTGCACCATGGGCTAGCCGCGGTGCACCATGGGCTAGCCGCGGTGCACCAGAATGAGATTTGGTGCACCATGGGCTAGCCGCGTATCACCAGAATGAGCCGTGGTGCACCATGGGCTAGCCGCGGTGCACCAGAATGAGCCGTGGTGCACCATGGGCTAGCCACGGTGCACCAGAATGAGCCGTGGTGCACCATGGGCTAGCCGCGGTGCACCAGAATGAGCCGTGGTGCACCATGGGCTAGCCGCGGTGCACCAGAATGAGCCGTGGTGCACCATGGGCTAGCCGTGGTGCACCAGAATGAGCCGTGGTGCACCATGGGCTAGCCGAGGTCAACCAGAATGACGCGTGGTGCACCAGAATCCGCCCTGGTGCCCCCTGGACCAGCCGTGGTGCACCAGAATGAGCCGTGCACCAGAATGAGCCGTGGTGCACCATGGGCTAGCCGCGGTGCACCAGAATGAGCCGTGGTGCACAATGGGATAGCCGTAGTGCACCAGAATTAGCCGCGGTGCACCATGGGAGAGCCGCAGCGCACCAGAATGAGCCGTGGTGCACCATGGCTAGCCGCGGTGCACCAGAATGAGCCGTGGTGCACCATGGGCAAGCCGCGGTGCACCAGAATGAGATGTGGTGCACCATGGGCTAGCCACCATGGGCTAGCCGTGGTGCACCAGAATGAGCCGTGGTGCACCAGAATGAGCCTCAGTGCACCAGAATGAGCCGCGGTGCACCATGGGCTAGCCACAGTGCACTAGAATGAATCGTGGTGCACCATGGGCATGCACCACCACAATGCACCAGAATGCCGTGGTGCACCATGGGCTAGCCGCGGTGCACCAGAATGAGCCGTGGTGCACCATTGGCTGCACCAGAATGAGCCGTGGTGCACCATGGGCTAGCCGCGGTGCACCAGAATGAGCCGTGGTGCACCATGGGCTAGCCGGTGCACCAAGGATGAGTGCACCATGGGCTAGCCGCGGTGCACCAGAATGAGCCGTGGTGCACCATGGGCTAGCCACCAGAATGAGCCGTGGTGCACCAGAATGAGCCGTAGCCATGGGCTTAGCACCAGAATGAGCACCAGTGGCCGTGGTGCACCATGGGCTAGCCGCGGTGCACCAGAATGCACCATGGGCTAGCCGACCAGAATGAGCGTGGTGCACCATGGGCTAGCAGCAATGCACCAGAATGAGCCGCAGTGGTGCACCAGAATGAGCCGCAATGCACCAGAATGAGCCGTGGTGCACCATGGGCTAGCCGCGGTGCACCAATGGCTAGCCGCGGTGCACCAGAATGAGGCGTGGTGGACCATTGGCTAGCCGCGGTGCACCAGAATGAGCCATGGTGCACCATGGGATAGCCGCGGTGCAAAAGAATGAGCTATGGTGCACCATGGGCTAGCCGAGGTGCACCAGAATGAGCCGTGGTGCACCATGGGTTAGCCGCTGTGCACCAGAATGAGCCGTGGTGCACCCGAATTAGCCGCCGTGCACAATGGGTTAGTCGCGGTGCACCGGAATGAGCCGCGGTGCACCGCAATGAGCCGTGGTGCACCAGAATGAGCAGTGGTGCACCAAAATCGAGGGTGGCCATCCGATCAAAGACTAACCAGAGAATCGTTACCTCCACCCCATTTTTGCCAAATTCCATCGTTTAGACCACTTTTTCGGCACCCAGAATATTTTTTATCAATCCCTGAACAAGTGAAAATTGAGAAAATCCGAAAAAATGGAAAAGCATACCCCGGCATTGAATTTTGAGCTGGTTTTTTTTGCAGGCGTCCATACTTAAATATATCCAACATCGCCTCCAAGTTTCATTGGATTTCATGGTGAATTTTTTCATTGATCTGAATATGCATGCTCCCCCTAACCTATAGGAACCTTGCCTTGTATGCAACTACCAAGGCTTTGTGTGTGGTGCTCCCACGATTTTTGAGTTCCTCCAAAAACTTATTTGATAGTGTTTCTGCATTTGTTTTGGTTAATTTTTAGTGTAGTCTATCATCGGGTGCACCGCGTCAGGCACCGGGTGCACCTCATCCGACACCAGGTCAAGCATCAGGCGCATCTCGTCAGGCACCGAGTCAAGCATAAGGTGCACCAGGCGCACCTCATGGGGCACCAAGTCAAGCATCCGGGGCATCTCGTCGGGCACCAGGTGCACAGCCCAACGCGAGTGTGGGAAGGCAGGCAGGCGCACCTCATGGGGCACCAAGTCAAGCATCCGGGGCATCTCGACGGATTTCATTTTTCGTCGAAAAACTTCGCAAAAACAATTTCTTTTGCATTTATTTTATTCATCCGTTTTCAACGGAATCCATTTTCCTTCGAAAAACAACACAAAAATTAAATTCTTTTGCTATTATTTTATTCATCCATTTTCGTCAGAATCCGTTTTCCGTCAAAAAACTTCTAAGGAATCCATTTTCCGTCGAAAAACTTCAAAAATTTCATTTGCATTTATTTTATTCATCCATTTTCAACGGAATGCATTTTGCTTCATAAAACAACACAAAATCAATATCTTTTGCATTTATTTTATTCATCCATTTTCGACGGAATCCGTTTTCCGTCAAAAAACTTCACAAAATCAATTTCTTTTGCATTTATTTTATTCATCCATTTTCGACGGAATTCATTTTCCGTCAAAAATCTTCGATGGAATCCGTTTTCCGTCGAAAAACTTCACAAAATCAATTTCTTTTGCATTTATTTTATTCATCCGTTTTTGACGGAATCCATTTTGCTTCGAAAAACTTTACAAAATCAAATTATTTTCCAATTTATTTTATTCATCCGTTTTCGACGGAATTCGTTTTCCGTCAAAAATCTTCAACTGATTTCCTTTTTAGTCGAAAAACTTCACAAAATCAATTTCTTTCCATTTATTTTATTCATCCATTTTCAATGGAATCCATTTTCCATCAAAAAACAACACAAAATCAATTTCTTTTGCATTTATTTTATTCATCCATTTTCGACGGAATTCTTTTTCCGTCAAAAATCTTCGACGGAATCCATTTTCCGTCGAAAAACTTCACAAAATCAATTTCTTTTGCAATTTTTTTATTCATCCATTTTCGACGGAATTCATTTTCCGTAGAAAAACTTCACAAAACAAATTTCTTTTGCATTAATTTTATTCATCCATTTTCGACGGAATACATTTTCCGTCAAAAATCTTCGACGGAATCCGTTTTCCGTCGAAAAACTTTACAAAATCAATTTCTTTTCCAATTTATTTTATTCATCCATTTTTTTCCGGAATTCGTTTTACGTCAAAAATCTTCAACGGATTTCCTTTTTCGTCGAAAAACTTCACAAAATCAATTTCTTTTGCATTTATTTTATGCATCCGTTTTCAACGGAATCCATTTTCCTTCGAAAAACAATACAAAATCAATTTTTTTGCATTTATTTTATTCATCAGTTTTCGACGGAATATTTTCCGTCAAAAAACTTCACAAAATGAATTTCATTTCCATTTATCTTATTCATCCGTTTTCGACGGAATTCATTTTCCGTCCAAAATCGTCGACGAAATCCATTTTCCGTCGAAAAACATCACAAAATCAATTTCTTTTGCATTTATTTTATTCATCCATTTTCGACGGAATCCATTTTCCTTCGAAAAACTTTACAAAATCAAATTATTTTCCAATTTATTTTATTCATCCGTTTTCGACGGAATTCATTTTCCGTCAAAAATCTTCGACGGATTTCCTTTTTCTTCGAAAAACTTCACAAAATCAATTTCTTTTGCATTTATTTTATTCATCCATTTTCAACGGAATCCATTTTCCGTCGAAAAACTTCACAAAATCAATTTCTTTTGCATTTATTTTATTCATCGACGGAAAATTTCACAAAATCAATTTCTTTTGCATTTATTTTATTCATCCATTTTCGACGGAATTCGTCAAAAATCTTCGGACAAAAAAAATCAATTTCTTTTGCATTTATTTTATTCATCCATTTTCGACGGAATCCATTTTCCGTCGAAAAACTTCACAAAATCAATTTCTTTTGCATTTATTTTATTCATCCATTTTCGACGGAATTCATTTTCCGTCAAAAATCTTCGACGGAATCCATTTTCCGTCGAAAAACTTCACAAAATCAATTTCTTTTGCATTTATTTTATTCATCCATTTTCGACGGAATACATTTTCCGTCAAAAATCTTCGACGGAATCCATTTTCCGTCGAAAAAAAACTTCACAAAATCAATTTCTTTTGCATTTATTTTATTCATCCATTTTCGACGGAATCCATTTTCCGTCGAAAAACTTCACAAAATCAATTTCTTTTGCATTTATTTTATTCATCCATTTTCGACGGAATCCATTTTCCGTCAAAAAACTTCAAAAATCAATTTCTTTTGCATTTATTTTAATTTCTTTTGCATTTATCCATTTTCGACGGAATCCATTTTCCGTCGAAAAACTTCACAAAATCAATTTCTTTTGCATTTATTTTATTCATCCGTTTTCGACGGAATCCATTTTCCGTCGAAAAACATCACAAAATCAATTTCTTTTGCATTTATTTTATTTATCCACAAAATCAAAATTTTCTTTTGCATTTATTTTATTCATCCGTTTTTGACGGAATTCGTTTTATGTCAAAAATCTTCGATTTCTTTTGCATTTCCGTTTTCATCGGAATCCATTTTCCGTCGAAAAACTTCACAAAATCAATTTCTTTTGCATTTATTTTATTCATCCGTTTTCGACGGAATCCATTTTCCGTCGAAAAACTTCACAAAATCAATTTCTTTTGCATTTATTTTATTCATCCATTTTCGACGGAATTCAATTTCCGTCAAAAATTTCGACAGAATCAATTTTTCGTCGAAAAACTTCACAAAATTAATTTCTTTTGCATTTATTTTATTCATCAGTTTTCGACGGAATCCGTTTCTCCATGAAAAACTCGAAAAATCAATTTAAAAAATCAATTTATTTTTCAATTTATTTTATTAATCCATTTTCCGTCAAAAATCTTCGACGGATTTCCTTTTTCGTCGAAAAACTTCGCAAAAACAATTTCTTTTGCATTTATTTTATTCATCCATTTTCAACGGAATCCATTTTCCTTCGAAAAACAACACAAAAATTAAATTCTTTTGCTATTATTTTATTCATCCATTTTCGTCAGAATCCGTTTTCCGTCAAAAATCTTCTAAGGAATCCATTTTCCGTCGAAAAACTTCAAAAAATCAATTTCTTTTGCATTTATTTTATTAATCCGTTTTCCGTCGAAAAACTTCACAAAATCAATTTCTTTTGCATTTATTTTATTCATCCGTTTTCGACGGAATACATTTTCCATCAAAAATCTTCGACGGAATCCATTTTCCGTCGAAAACTTCACAAAATCAATTTCTTTTGCATTTATTTTATTCATCCATTTTCGATGGAATTCATTTTCCGTCAAAAATCTTCGACGGAATCCATTTTCCGTCAAAAATCTTCTACGGAATTCTTTTCACAAAAATCAATTTCTTTTGCATTTATTTTATTCATCCATTTTCGACGGAATCCATTTTCGGTCAAAAAACTTCACAAAATCAATTTCTTTTGCATTTATTTTATTCATCCATTTTCGAAAAAAAAAACTTCACAAAATCAATTTCTTTTGCATTTATTTTATTCATCCGTTTTCGACGGAATACATTTTCCGTTCAAAAATCTTTCTTTTGCATTTACCATTTTCGACGGAATTCGAATCCATTTTCCGTCGAAAAACTTCACAAAATCAATTTCTTTTGCATTTATTTTATTCATCCATTTTCGACGGAATTCATTTTCCGTCAAAAATCTTCGACTCCATTTTCAAAAACTTCAAAAAATCAATTTCTTTTGCATTTATTTTATTCATCCGTTTTCGACGGAATTCATTTTCCGTCAAAAATCTTCACAAAATCAATTTCTTTTGCATTTATTTTATTAATCCGTTTTCGACGGAATACATTTTTCGTCAAAAATCTTTCCATTTTTCGTCGAAAAACTTCATAAAATCAATTTCTTTTGCATTTATTTTATTCATCCATTTTCGACGGAATTCATTTTCCGTCAAAAATCTTCGACGGAATCCATTTTCCGTTTAAAAAATTCACAAAATCAATTTCTTTTGCATTTATTTTATTCATCCATTTTCGACGGAATTCATTTTCCGTCAAAAATCTTCGAAATCCATTTTCCGTCGAAAAACTTCACAAAATCAATTTCTTTTGCATTTATTTTATTCATCCATTTTCGACGGAATTCATTTTCCGTCAAAAATCTTCGACAGAATCCATTTTCCGTCAAAAACTTCACAAAATCAATTTCTTTTGCATTTATTTTATTCATCCGTTTTCGATGGAATTCATTTGCCGTCAAAAATCTTCGACGGAATCCATTTTCCGTCAAAAATCTTCTACGGAATCCATTTTCCGTCGAAAAACTTCACAAAATCAATTTCTTTTGCATTTATTTTATTCATCCATTTTTGACGGAATTCATTTTCCATCGAAAAACTTCACAAAATCAATTTCTTTTCCTATTTATTTTATTCATCCATTTTCGACGAATTTCATTTTCCGTAAAAAATCTTCGACGGATTTCCTTTTTCGTCGAAAAACTTCACAAAATCAATTTCTTTTGCATTTATTTTATTCATCCATTTTCGACGGAATCCATTTTCCTTCGAAAAACAACACAAAATCAATATCTTTTACATTTATTTTATTCATCCATTTTCGACAGAATCCAAAAACTTTTCCGTCGAAAAACTTCACAAAATCAATTTCTTTTGCATCAATTTCTTTTGCATTTATTTTATTCATCCATTTTTCGACGGAATTCATTTTCCGTCAAAAATCTTCGACGGAATCCATTTTCCATCGAAAAACTTCACAAAATCAATTTCTTTTGCATTTATTTTATTCATCCGTTTTCGATGGAATTCATTTTCCGTCAAAAATCCATTTTCCGTGAAAAACTTCACAAAATCAATTTCTTTTGCATTTATTTTATTCATCCATTTTCGACGGAATCCGTTTTCCGTCGAAAAACTTCACAAAATCAATTTCTTTTCCTATTTATTTTATTCATCCGTTTTCGACGAATTTCATTTTCCGTAAAAAAATCTTCGACGGATTTCCTTTTTCGTCGAACAACTTCACAAAATCAATTTCATTTGCATTTATTTTATTCATCTGTTTTCAACGGAATTCTTTTTGCTTCGAAAAACAACACAAAATCAATATCTTTTGCATTTATTTTATTCATCCATTTTCGACGGAATCCGTTTTCCGTCGAAAAACTTCACAAAATCAATTTCCTTTGCATTTATTTTATTCATCCATTTTTGACGAAATTCAGTTTCCGTCAAAAATCTTCGACGGAATCCATTTTCCATCGAAAAACTTCACAAAATCAATTTCCTTTGCATTTATTTTATTCATCCATTTTTGACGAAATTCATTTTCCGTCAAAAATCTTCGACGGAATCCATTTTCCATCGAAAAACTTCACAAAATCAATTTCTTTTGCATTTATTTTATTCATCCGTTTTCGATGGAATTCATTTTCCGTCAAAAATCTTCGACGGAATCCATTTTCCGTCAAAAATGTTCTACGGAATCCATTTTCCGTCGAAAAACTTCACAAAATTAATTTCTTTTGCATTTATTTTATTCATCCGTTTTCGACGGAATTTGTTTTCCGTCGAAAAACTTCACAAAATCAATTTCTTTAGCATTTATTTTAATCATCCGTTTTCGACGGAATACATTTTTCGTCAAAAATCTTCGACGAAATCCATTTTTCGTCGAAAAACTTCATAAAATAAATTTCTTTTGCATTTATTTTATTCATCCGTTTTCAACGGTATCCATTTTCCTTCGAAAAATAACACAAAAAAAAATTCTTTTGCATTTACTTTATTCATCCATTTTCGACGGAATTCATTTTCCGTCAAAAATCTTCGACGGAATCCATTTTTCGTCAAAAATCTTCTACGGAATCAATTTTCCGTCGAAAAACTTCACAAAATCAATTTCTTTTGCATTTATTTTATTCATCTATTTTCGACGGAATCCATTTTCCGTCGAAAAAATTCACAAAATTAATTTCTTTTGCATTTATTTTATTCATCCGTTTTCATCGGAATCCATTTTCCGTTATAAAAACTTCACAAAATTAATTTCTTTTGCATTTATTTTATTCATCCATTTTCATCGGAATCCATTTTCCGTCGAAAAACTTCACAAAATCAATTTCTTTTGCATTTATTTTATTCATCCAATTTCGACGGAATTCATTTTCCGTCAAAAATCTTCGACGGAATCCATTTTTCGTCGAAAACTTCACAAAATCAATTTCTTTTGCATTTATTTTATTCATCCATTTTCAACGGAATTCATATTTTCCGTCAAAAATCTTCGACAGAATCCATTTTTAGTCGAAAAACTTCACAAAATTAATTTCTTTTGCATTTATTTTATTCATCAGTTTTCGACGGAATCCGTTTTCTTTTGAAAAACTTTACAAAATCAATTTCTTTTTCAATTTATTTTATTAATCTGTTTTCCGACAAAAATCTTCGACGGATTTCCTTTTTCGTCGAAAAACTTCGCAAAAACAATTTCATTTGCATTTATTTTATTCATCCGTTTTCAACGGAATCCATTTTCCTTCGAAAAACAACACAAAAATTAAATTCTTTTGCTATTATTTTATTCATCCATTTTCGTCAGAATCCGTTTTCCGTCAAAAATCTTCTAAGGAATCCATTTTCCGTCGAAAACTTCAAAAAATCAATTTCTTTTGTATTTATTTTATTAATCCGTTTTCGACGAAATTCTTTTTCCATCGAAAAACTTCACAAAATCAATTTCTTTTGCATTTATTTTATTCATCCGTTTTCGACGGAATACATTTTCCGTCAAAAATCTTCGACGGAATCCATTTTCCGTCGAAAACTTCACAAAATCAATTTCTTTTGCATTTATTTTATTCATCCATTTTCGACGGAATCCGTTTTCCATCAAAAAACTTCGCAAAAAAAATTTCTTTTGAATTTATTTTATTCATCCATTTTCGACGGAATCCATTTTCCGTCAAAAAACTTCACAAAATCAATTTCTTTTGCATTTATTTTATTCGTCCATTTTCAACGGAATCCATTTTCCGTCAAAAAACTTGACAATATGAATTTATTTTCCATTTATCTTATTCATTCGTTTTCGACGGAATTCATTTTCCATCGAAAAACTTCACAAAATCAATTTCTTTTTCATTTATTTTATTCATCCATTTTCGACAGAATTCATTTTCCTACAAAAATCTTCGACGGAATACATTTTCCGTCGAAAACTTCACAAAAACAATTTCTTTTGACGGCATGCGCGCGATGGAAGCATCCGGTAGCGCCATGTCCATCTCGCTAGGCATGGTCGATACCATCAAGAACCAGCCCTCTCCACCGTCAATTCCTTTCACAACTTGTTCAGTCGTGATTCATCCGGGTGCCTCCACAAGATCAACGATGCACGTAAGGCAATAACAGCCGGGACCGGGGTATGTCCCCAAAACGAACCGCCGCACATGCATCAACGATGCTAAATCATCGTCAAGTTACTATGGGAATTCGACCTCAATGCAACGGGACATGGGCCCAAGCGCATTGAGAAGGAATTCCCCCGAAATACGTCCCACTCAGGCAACTCGGCAGTCATCGCAATTATGTCCCCAGGGCATCAGGAATCGAGAGGGACGCACCGAATGGGCGACGTTCGGTTGTGGATGCGAAAGGAATCAAGCACCCACGTGGGATGCCCCGGGATCCATTGCTCTTGCGTCGTCGATGGCTGAACGAGCCACGCCACATTGTCGTGGGAACTCAACCTTAACACAGCGGGACAATGGTGCGCACGACGTTGCTCCTAGCAGGCGTCAAAGGCCTAACCCACCTCCCTCGGTGATGTACACAATACCTAGGCCCCACAAGCAAGGGAAGGCTTGCACGAGATCTAGGGAGAGCCCCTATGGTGCCCCTACACAGCCCACCGCAGGCGTGGGAAGGCAAGCAGCTGCTTCCCCCTATAATAGCCTTATATGCAGTTGCCAGTTTTGCATACCCGAAAACAAGTGAAAATTGAGAAAATCCGAAAAAATGGAAAAGCATACCCCGGCATTTAATTTTGATAAGGTTTTTTTGCAGGCGTCCATACTTAAATATATCCAACATCGCCTCCAAGTTTCATTGGATTTCATGGTGAATTTTTTCATTGATCTGAATATGCATGCTCCCCCTAACCTATAGGAACCTTGCCTTGTATGCAACTACCAAGGCTTTGTGTGTGGTGCTCCCACGATTTTTGAGTTCCTCCAACTTATTTGATTGTGTTTCTGCATTTGTTTTGGTTAATTTTTAGTGTAGTCTATCATCGGGTGCACCACGTCAGGCACCGGGTGCACCTCATCCGACACCAGGTCAAGCATCAGGCGCATCTCGTCAGGCACCGAGTCAAGCATAAGGTGCACCAGGCGCACCTCATGGGGCACCAAGTCAAGCATCCGGGGCATCTCGTCGGGCACCAAGTGCACAGCCCAACGCGAGTGTGGGAAGGCAGGCAGGCGCACCTCATGGGGCACCAAGTCAAGCATCCGGGGCATCTCGACGGATTTCATTTTTCGTCGAAAAACTTCGCAAAAACAATTTCTTTTGCATTTATTTTATTCATCTGTTTTCAACGGAATCCATTTTCCTTCGAAAAACAACACAAAAATTAAATTCTTTTGCTATTATTTTATTCATACATTTTCATCAGAATCCGTTTTCCGTCAAAAAACTTCTAAGGAATCCATTTTCCGTCGAAAAACTTCAAAAAATCAATTTCATTTGCATTTATTTTATTCATCCGTTTTCAACGGAATGCATTTTGCTTCATAAAACAACACAAAATCAATATCTTTTGCATTTAATTTATTCATCCATTTTCGACGGAATCCGTTTTCCGTCAAAAAACTTCACAAAATCAATTTCTTTTGCATTTATTTTATTCATCCATTTTCGACGGAATTCATTTTCCGTCAAAAATCTTCGATGGAATCCGTTTTCCGTCGAAAAACTTCACAAAATCAATTTCTTTTGCATTTATTTTATTCATCCATTTTTGACGGAATCCATTTTGCTTCGAAAAACTTCACAAAATCAAATTATTTTCCAATTTATTTTATTCATCCGTTTTCGACGGAATTCGTTTTCCGTCAAAAATCTTCAACTGATTTCCTTTTTAGTCGAAAAACTTCACAAAATCAATTTCTTTCCATTTATTTTATTCATCCATTTTCAATGGAATCCATTTTCCATCAAAAAACAACACAAAATTAATTTCTTTTGCATTTATTTTATTCATCCATTTTCGACGGAATTCTTTTTCCGTCAAAAATCTTCTACGGAATCCATTTTCCGTCGAAAAACTTCACAAAATCAATTTCTTTTGCAATTTTTTTATTCATCCATTTTCGACGGAATTCATTTTCCGTAGAAAAACTTCACAAAACAAATTTCTTTTGCATTAATTTTATTCATCCATTTTCGACGGAATACATTTTCCGTCAAAAATCTTCGACGGAATCCGTTTTCCGTCGAAAAACTTTACAAAATCAATTTCTTTTCCAATTTATTTTATTCATCCATTTTTTTCCGGAATTCGTTTTACGTCAAAAATCTTCAACGGATTTCCTTTTTCGTCGAAAAACTTCACAAAATCAATTTATTTTGCATTTATTTTATGAACCTGTTTTCAACGGAATCCATTTTCCTTCGAAAAACAATACAAAATCAATTTCTTTTGCATTTATTTTATTCATCCGTTTTTGATGGAATTCATTTTCCGTCAAAAATCTTCGACGGAATCCATTTTCCGTCAAAAATGTTCTACGGAATCCATTTTCCGACGAAAAACTTCACAAAATTAATTTCTTTTGCATTTATTTTATTCATCCGTTTTCGACGGAATTTGTTTTCCGTCGAAAAACTTCACAAAATCAATTTCTTTTGCATTTATTTTAATCATCCGTTTTCGACGGAATACATTTTTCGTCAAAAATCTTCGACGGAATCCATTTTTCGTCGAAAAACTTCATAAAATCAATTTCTTTTGCATTTATTTTATTCATCCATTTTCGACGGAATTCGTTTTCCATCAAAAAATTTCACAATATCAATTTCTTTTACATTTTTTTTATTCATCCATTTTCGACGGAATCCATTTTCCGTGAAAAAAACTTCACAAAATTAATTTATTTTGCGTTTATTTTATTTATCCATTTTCGACGGAATCCATTTTCCGTCGAAAAACTTGACAAAATCAATTTCTTTTGCATTTATTTTATTCATCCGTTTTCGATGGAATCCATTTTCCTTCAAAAAACTTTACAAAATCAAATTACTTTCCAATTTATTTTAATCATCCGTTTTCGACGGAATTCGTTTTCCGTCAAAATTCTTCGACTGATTTCCTTTTTCGTCGAAAAACTTCCCAAAATCAATTTTTTCCATTTATTTTATTCATCCGTTTTCAACGGAATCCATTTTCCTTCGAAAAATAACACAAAAAAAAATATCTTTTGCATTTATTTTATTCATCCATTTTCGACGGAATTCATTTTCCGTCAAAAATCTTCGACGGAATCCATTTTTCGTCAAAAATCTTCTACGGAATCAATTTTCCGTCGAAAAACTTCACAAAATCAATTTCTTTTGCATTTATTTTATTCATCTATTTTCGACGGAATCCATTTTCCGTCGAAAAACTCATTTATTTAATTCACAAAATTAATTTCTTTTGCATTTATTTTATTCATCCGTTTTCATCGGAATCCATTTTCCGTCGAAAAACTTCACAAAATTAATTTCTTTTGCATTTATTCTATTCATCCGTTTTCATCGGAATCCATTTTCCGTCGAAAAACTTCACAAAATCAATTTCTTTTGCATTTATTTTATTCATCCATTTTTGACGGAATTCATTTTCCGTCAAAAATCTTCGACGGAATCCATTTTTCGTCGAAAACTTCACAAAATCAATTTCTTTTGCATTTATTTTATTCATCCATTTTCAACGGAATTCATATTTTCCGTCAAAAATCTTCGACAGAATCCATTTTTAGTCGAAAAACTTCACAAAATTAATTTCTTTTGCATTTATTTTATTCATCAGTTTTCGACGGAATCCGTTTTCTTTCGAAAAACTTTACAAAATCAATTTCTTTTTCAATTTATTTTATTAATCTGTTTTCCGACAAAAATCTTCGACGGATTTCCTTTTTCGTCGAAAAACTTCGCAAAAACAATTTCATTTGCATTTATTTTATTCATCCGTTTTCAACGGAATCCATTTTCCTTCGAAAAACAACACAAAAATTAAATTCTTTTGCTATTATTTTATTCATCCATTTTCGTCAGAATCCGTTTTCCGTCAAAAATCTTCTAAGGAATCCATTTTCCGTCGAAAAACTTCAAAAAATCAATTTCTTTTGCATTTATTTTATTCATCCATTTTCGACGGAATCCATTTTCCGTCAAAAAACTTCGCAAAAAAAATTTCTTTTGAATTTATTTTATTCATCCATTTTCGACGGAATCCATTTTCCGTCAAAAAACTTCACAAAATCAATTTCTTTTGCATTTATTTTATTCATCCATTTTCAACGGAATCCATTTTCCGTCAAAAAACAATTTCTTTTGCAATATGAATTTCCATTTTCGACGGAATCCGTTTTCCATTTATTTATTTTATTCAACCGTTTTCGACGGAATTCATTTTCCCTCGAAAAACTTCACAAAATCAATTTCTTTTTCATTTATTTTATTCATCCATTTTCGACAGAATTCATTTTCCTACAAAAATCTTCGACGGAATACATTTTCCGTCGAAAACTTCACAAAAACAATTTCTTTTGACGGCATGCGCGCGATGGAAGCATCCGGTAGCGCCATGTCCATCTCGCTAGGCATGGTCGATACCATCAAGAACCAGCCCTCTCCGCCGTCAATTCCTTTCACAACTTGTTCAGTCGTGATTCATCCGGGTGCCTCCACAAGATCAACGATGCACGTAAGGCAATAACAGCCGGGACCGGGGTAAGTCCCCAATATGAACCGCCGCACATGCATCAACGATGCTAAATCATCGTCAAGTTACTATGGGAATTCGACCTCAATGCAACGGGACATGGGCCCGAGCGCATTGAGAAGGAATTCCCCCGAAACACGTCCCACTCAGGCAACTCGGCAGTCATCGCAATTATGTCCCCAGGGCATCAGGAATCGAGAGGGACGCACCGAATGGGTGACGTGCGGTTGTGGATGCGAAAGGAATCAAGCACCCACGTGGGATGCCCCGGGATCCATTGCTCTTGCGTCGTCGATGGCTGAACGAGCCACGCCACATTGTCGTGGGAACTCAACCTTAACACAGCGGGACATTGGTGCGCAAGACGTTGCTCCTAGCAGGCGTCAAAGGCCTAACCCACCTCCCTCGGTGATGTACACAATACCTAGGCCCCACAAGCATGGGAAGGCTTGCACGAGCTCTAGGGAGAGCCCCTATGGATGGGTGATTGATTGAGGTTTGGTGTGGTGTCTTGCATTGGTTCAGTTGTGGAAATCTGAGTTGGGTTTGATGCTTGGCTCTGTTTTGGTGGATCATGGTAGTAATCAACATCAATTAGATCAGGTGATGGATAGGGTCTAACAGTACTGTTGTATGGTGATGAAGTATGAAGAAGAAGGAAGCAGTGTTCAAGTTATTTCACATGTCTAGAGACAAAAATAGAACCTGCAATAAGATCATACAGAATGTATCCTTTCATTCCAGGTTTATGACCAATAAATATACTTTTTCGTGCCTTTTTTGAAAATTTTGATCTGTGAGACACAAGTGTAGAAGCATAGGAAAGGCATCCAAACACTCTTAAATCATGTAAATCAGGTGCTTTGCCAAAAAGTTTTTCAAATGGTGAGACATCTTTAAGTAATGGAGTGGGAATTCGATTGATTATGCGGACAGAATGACAAAATGAGATATAGCATAACACCATAATTTTGGATGAATGTTTTCTTGAAAAGCAAGAGTTCTAGCCTTTTAGAATGTGTTTATGTTTTCTCTTTACGATCCCATCATGTTGGGGTGTTTCCACACAAGATTTTTGATGAAGAATTCTCTTTTTATGTAAGAAGGAAGTCATGTTGAACTCAGGACCATTATCAGTCCTAAGGATTTTTAGGGAAACTTGAAATTGGTTTTCCTTGTAAGAAATGAACCCTTCTAAATGGTGAGCAGTTTCTGATTTACATTTCATGAGTATAACCCATGTATATCGTGTGAAATCATCAACAAGGGTAAGAAAATATTTATGACCATGTATGGATTTTATGGCATATGGACCCCAAATGTCAGCATGTAATAACTGAAGAAATTTGGTAGATTTAGATGTGCTAATTGGAAAGGGCAATCTGTGTTGCTTAGAAAACTGACAGACATCACATAGAGCAACATACTTGTTTGGAATGAAACTATATTGACATGACAAAGTTTTTAAAACTGTATGAGATATGTGTCCAAGCCTATAGTACCAAAGTACATGTTCAGTATTCAACGTGGTATCTGAATCAGAAAGATTACAATACACAGAATTTCCATGATAAATGTGGAATTCTAAAGCAGGTTGTGTTGATGTTGTCTTCGAGATGATTAGTATAACACCTCGTAAATTTGAATAAGAATTTATATGATATAATGTGGGTTAAAAGGGAAGGATTAGTGAAAATCCTGAAATTGAGGTAAAAATGTGTACCACGGGCAAAATGTTAATTTGCCAGATGTAACACCCCGTGTATACCCGGTTTGTTAACATATCATCGTATTAAGCTACGCTTAATTAAAATGCGGAATAACTTTTTCTTTAATTCAATTATGACGTCATTAACCTTAGCCAAGTTTATTACTTAATCAATTTCATAAAATATCGCCTGTATGTAAATTGCAAAAGACAACTAACTGAATACCTCAATAAATAAATAAAGTGAGTATCTAAAGTCACGGATCTACAACACGTAGTCCGGACAATAATCCTGATACATTATTATAACTTTAAATAAACAAGACATACTCAAGTCTATGTGGCATGGACAAACCCCATGCTCACTAAATAAGGCAACAAAGCCCCATAGCAGTCTCAACAACAACAACATAATAATAACTGAAGCTATAAGCATAAAAGCATCAGGTATATCCAGCATCCAACATGTCAGCACATAGCAAGTCTATAATCAACTGAGCTCCGGCCTCCTGCCGCCAGAGGCATCTACTCCAGCATTTCTTGAAATAAGCGTCCCCAAACGTGGGGTGAGATCTCTAATCAAAGAAATCTCAGTAAGACAAGGGGTCCTCAAAGCTCTTCCACCTCAAGCTCACTTACATCTGCAGATATAAGTTCAAAAGCATATATCTTATATAAGTTCCAAAATAGTGCAATGCAGCAGATATCATGTTATGTAGGTTATACTGTTCTACTGATCAGAGAAGTGCAGGAATACGTCTATTACCCACACAGTACTAGCCCATGCTGTATCAGCCCATGCTGTACCTACCCCCAAAGGACCACCCCATGGCTTCCCTTTAAGGCAAACACCACATAAATATCATACAATAATTGCACTTAACAGCTCCACATCTTTTCAATAAAATAGTACATGAAAAACACATCATGCATATAAACCATCCCCCCATGGGAAATGGTGGAACCAACAATGGCTAAACCGAGGACATGAAAGCTTACCTTGCAAGCAATCAATCCAAGCCAAGAGTCCTCAGAGCTCAAGGTCCAACACAGCAGAAATCATAATCTGATTTAGACCAGCAATCATATCAATAACATAGCTCGTAAGCATAAACATAAAGGCTACGTTTCTTTGTTACGTTTTACGTCTTAAGGCTTCCCACCAAGCCACAAGCCCTTAGTCCCTTGATTCTGACTTAATTAAGTATTTACAGGAGTTCAACTCCATCAAAATAGGGTCCACAAACCCATAACTCCAATCTGTATGAACAGTACGTCACTGTTCTTCGAAAATCCAGAATATCCGGATATATGTCGGGGGCATATCCGGATATCCATATCCGGATATCTCCAAGCCCATATCCGGATACCAATATCCGGATATCATATCCAGATATCTCATGACAGAATGCAGTTTCTGCATTTCGCGAGATATCACTCCCAAGGTTCCATTTTATTAAAACTGCAGTTGTAATTCTTTACCAAAAATTCTGAGATTTTAATATGTTAAACTAGACCTCACAAGCTTTCCAACGACATATCTTATGTCTCAATCGGAGTTGTATAACTCCGGTTATGATTTTCGCAAAGTGACTGCTGCCAACTGAATTTCCAGCAACCAAGACGCGACTTTAAACTAACACTGAGATCAAACCACTTATCCAATGGCTACGAAATTTTACAGGGTTTTAGCCTTATGTGTTACCTACACATAGGTCCAAACGGAACTTGATTTTTACCGAAACAGGTTCGTTTCTGTCCCCATATGCGGATATCATATCCGGATATGCCATATCCGGATATTTCATGACAGAGGCCACAAATAGCAGCCTAGCACGAAAATATCCATTTAAAATTCCAACTTTCACCTAGATACATCTATCCCATCGACTTAGCATGCATTTTAACACTTAGGTTCATCAACCAACGTTCAAATTATCAAGAATCATAATTTTACATCTTTAATTCATGTTATATTCATGAAAACACAACGGAAAGTGTTGAGGCATATACCCAAAGCTTCAAAACAGAGGAAATGAGTGATCTTTGAGGTCTTGAAGTAACTCTAAGCTACTGACCAAATGTGCACACGAATTCAAGCTCTCAAGTTGGGTCCTTTCTTCACAAAGTTAGCTTCTTGGTGATGACAAGTAGGTGTACAATGGCCCAAACCAACAAAACAATGATGAAAGCTCTCTAACTCCCTAAGTCAGAATTAGAGACTCTCAAGAGTGGGTTTTTATTCTTCAAGATGTTAGCTTCCAAGGATTCAAGATGATCAAGAACAAGAAAGATGAAGAATCAATGAGAAAGGTGGTCACTTTATGGTTTTGCAAGGAGAGGGAGGCAATGGAATAGTGCACAAAAGGCTGGTCAGCCTCCCCAAGGTTAGCAATAGAAAAATGCCTAGGGTTTTGTGCAAAAGTTATATTTATAGCCACTTAACAATTAAACACGCAGTATTAACTTTAATAGCTACGCAAAACATCTTAATCCCAAACTTTGGAATCTTAACCTATGCATTTTTCTAAGATTTTTCATATTTTTATTTTATTTTTCGGAGCACCTTTCCGGTACGCCCTTTTCCATAGCCAGTATCAGTTCTGGCATCAGTTCTCATTATTTTGACTTGAAACTCGTTTTAGAAGTCCTACACATTATTCTAGTAATTATCATGCATTTATTATTATTTTCTGGGATACTTCGCCGATACGCATTTATACCGGGTAGCAGAACTGGTATCTTCGCTTTTCGCCCGAAAAGCGACTTTCAGCATTGTTACCCACTTACTATAATTATTAAAGCCTTACAATAATTATTAGGGTCAATTATGGAATTATTTCCTAATTCTAACATTTAATTAATTAATTTCCTTACTTAACGGTGCGGACCAGAAACGTAAACCGAGTCATGAAAAATGGAGTTGGAGATCTCAAATGATAAAAATAATGCCGGAGATGGATTCAGGACAAAAAATTGAGTGAATATGCAAGTTGTGAAAATTTTGATGAATAGTGATTTTTCCGGTGTAAAAATACTGCGGTATAATTGTACCAATAGGACTGATGTAACGCCCTCCCTTGTATGCATCCAAGAGAGTCGTTTGCTAAGTGGAATTAGAGTCTTTAACGACACTTAAGCTACTAAAAATTTTATTCCAAAAGCAAAACCGTAATGCATTTAAAAATTCGTATAAATTCTATTCGGATGAGTTAAAAAAATATTCCTTGTGATTTAGAAAGAGCACGTCGGGGGCTTCGCGTGCATATAAAATAATAGTAAATCGGAGTTCGTTTGCACCTTGAAACATAACCCGTAAGGTGCTCGTAAAACTGTTAAAATTCATAACTTAATAAAACGTTCAAAAATCCTTTTCGCAAAACGTTTTCTGATTTTTCCAAAACAACCGCTGTTCATGAAAGACTAAAACAAAATGGAAGATAATAATGTCTACAGTCATCCAAGTGCTCCAAAATAATAAGCATTACAGTCATCCAACAATTAAACAGTAACAACAAAAGTCCAAGCATCAGCAAGTAACAGCAAACATGTAAGCAAATTCATACGGTGCCAACTGGAATGGTAACTGTTGTTGTAAGCAAATTCAATCAAAGGAAGATAATTGTCCCAACTGCCTCCTAACTCCAAAACGCATGCTCGCAACATGTCCTCTAAAGCTTGAATGGTGCGTTCTGTCAGTCCATCGGTCTGCGGGTGATAAGCAGTACTCAATCTCAAGTGGGTCCCTAAAGCTCGCTGGAAAGACTCCCAAAACTTAAAGGTAAATTTGGGATCACGATCACTGACAATACTGGTAGGGACTCCATGTAGCTTCACAATCTCCTGAAGGTAAATTCTGGCAAGCCTCTCAGTATTATACGTGGTTCTAACACATAAGAAATGAGCTGACTTCGT
>JAVKPL010005103.1:0-23159 GCA_032173675.1 Gastrolobium villosum | reverse complement strand
AATCAATTTCTTCAGCATTTATTTTATTCATCTGTTTTCAACGGAATCCATTTTCCTTCGAAATACAACACAAAATCAATTTTTTCTGCATTTATTTTATTCATCCGTTTTTTATGGAATCCATTTTCCGTCAAAAAACTTCACAAAATGAATTTCTATTCCATTTATTTTATTCATCCGTTTTCAACGGAATTCATTTTCCTTCAAAAATCTTCAACGGAATCCATTTTTTGTCAAAAAAAATTTCAAAATCATTTTTTTTTTTGCATTTATTTTATTCATCCGTTTTCGACGGAATTCATTTTCAGTCAAAAATCTTCGACGCAAATCACTTTCCGTCAAAAATCTTCGACGGAATCCATTTTCCGTCAAAAAACTTCACAAAATCAATTTCTTTTGCATTTATTTTATTCATCAGTTTTCGACGAAATCCATTTTCCATTGAAAAATTTCACAAAATCAATTTCTTTTGCATTTATTTTATTCATCAGTTTTCGACGGAATCCATTTTCCGTCAAAAAACTTCACAAAATCAATTTCTTTTGCATTTACTTTATTCATCCATTTTCGACGGAATTCATTTTCCGTCAAAAATTTCGACGGAATCCATTTTCCGTCGACTTCACAAAATCTATTACTTTTGCATTTACTTTAGTCATGAGTTTTCGACGGAATCCATTTTCCGTCGTAAAACTTCACAAAATCAATTTCTTTTGCATTTATTTTATTCATCAGTTTTCGACAAAATTCTTTTTCCGTCGAAAAACTTCACAAAATCAATTTCTTTTGAAATTATTTTATTCATCCATTTTCGACGGAATACATTTTCCGTCAAAAATCTTCGACGAAATCCATTTTCGTCAAAAAACTTCACAAAATCAATTGTTTTTGCATTTATTATATTCATCAATTTTCGACGGAATCCGTTTTCCGTCAAAAAACTTCACAAAATCAATTTCTTTTGCATTTACTTTATTCATCCATTTTCGACGGAATTCATTTTCCGTCAAAAATCTTCGACGGAATCCATTTTCCGTCGAAAAACTTCACAAAATCAATTTCTTTTGCATTTATTTTATTCATCAGTTTTCGACGGAATCCATTTTCCGTCGAAAAACTTCACAAAATCAATTTCTTTTGCATTTATTTTATTTATTAGTTTTCGACGCAATTCTTTTTCCGTCGAAAAACTTCACAAAATCCATTTCTTTTGCATTTATTTTATTCATCCATTTTCGACGGAATACATTTTCCGACCAAAATCTTCGACGGAATCCCTTTTCTGTCGAAAAACTTCACAAAGTCAATTTCTTTTGCATTTATTTTATTCATCAGTTTTCGACGGAATCCATTTTCCATCGAAAAACTTCACAAAATCAATTTCTTTTGCATTTATTTTATTCATCCATTTTCGACGGAATACATTTTCCGTCAAAGAACTTCACAAAATCAATTTCTTTTGCATTTATTTTATTCATCCATTTTCGACGGAATCCATTTTCCGTCAAAACACTTCACAAAATCAATTTCTTTTGCATTTATTTTATTCCTCCAATTTCGACGGAATACATTTTCCGTCAAAAATCTTCGACGGAATCCATTTTCCGTCGAAAAACTTCACAAAATCAATTTCTTTTGCATTTATCTTTTTCATCCATTTTTGACGGAATCCATTTTCCGTCGAAGGAATCCATTTTCCGTCGAAAAACTTCAGAAAATCAATTTCTTTTGCATTTATTTTATTCATCGGTTTTCGACAGAATTCGTTTTCCGTCGAAAAACTTCACAAAATCAATTTCTATTGCATTTATTTTATTCATCCATTTTCGACGGAATTCATTTTCCGTCAAAAATCTTCGACGGAATCCATTTTCCGTCGAAAAACTTAACAAAATCAATTTCTTTTGCATTTATTTTATTCATCAGTTTTCGACGGAATCCATTTTCCGTCGAAAAAGTTCACAAAATCAATTTCTTTTGCATTTATTTTATTCATCAGTTTTCGACGAAATTCTTTTTCCGTCGAAAAACTTCACAAAATGAATTTCTTTTGCAATTTATTTTATTCACCCTTTTTCGACGAAATTCATTTTCCGTAAAAATCTTCGACGAAATCCATTTTCGTCGAAGAACTTCACAAAATCAATTGCTTTTGCATTTATTTTATTCATCCATTTTCGACGGAATTTCTGTCAAAAAACTTCACAATATCAATTTCTTTTGCATTTATTTTATTCATCCATTTTCGACGGAATCCATTTTCTGTCAAAAAACTTCACAAAATCCATTTCTTTTGCATTTATTTTATTCATCCATTTTCAACGAAATTCATTTTCCGTCAAAAATCTTCGACGGAATCCATTTTCCGTCGAAAAACTTCACAAAATCAATTTCTTTTGCATTTCTTTTATTCATCAGTTTTCGACGAAATCCATTTTCCATTGAAAAATTTCTCAAAATCAATTTCTTTTGTATTTATTTTATTCATCAGTTTTCGACGGAATCCATTTTCCGTCAAAAAACTTCACAAAATCAATTTCTTTTGCATTTACTTTATTCATCCATTTTCGACGGAATTCATTTTCCGTCGAAAAACTTCACAAAATCTATTACTTTTGCATTTACTTTAGTCATGAGTTTTCGACGGAATCCATTTTCCGTCGTAAAACTTCACAAAATCAATTTCTTTTGCATTTATTTTTTTCATCAGTTTTCGACAAAATTCTTTTTCCGTCGAAAAACTTCACAAAATCAATTTCTTTTGCATTTATTTTATTCATCCATTTTCGACGGAATACATTTTCCGTCAAAAATCTTCGACGAAATCCATTTTCGTCGAAAAACTTCACAAAATCAATTGTTTTTGCATTTATTATATTCATCAATTTTCGACGGAATCCGTTTTCCGTCAAAAAACTTCACAAAATCAATTTCTTTTGCATTTACTTTATTCATCCATTTTCGACGGAATTCATTTTCCGTCAAAAATCTTCGACGGAATCCATTTTCCGTCGAAAAACTTCACAAAATCAATTTCTTTTGCATTTATTTTATTCATCAGTTTTCGACGGAATCCATTTTCCGTCGAAAAACTTCACAAAATCAATTTCTTTTGCATTTATTTTATTTATTAGTTTTCGACGCAATTATTTTTCCGTCGAAAAACTTCACAAAATCCATTTCTTTTGCATTTATTTTATTCATCCATTTTCGACGGAATACATTTTCCGACCAAAATCTTCGACGGAATCCCTTTTCTGTCGAAAAACTTCACAAAGTCAATTTCTTTTGCATTTATTTTATTCATCAGTTTTCGACGGAATCCATTTTCCATCGAAAAACTTCACAAAATCAATTTCTTTTGCATTTATTTTATTCATCCATTTTCGTCGGAATACATTTTCCGTCAAAGAACTTCACAAAATCAATTTCTTTTGCATTTATGTTATTCATACATTTTCGACAGAATCCATTTTCCGTCAAAACACTTCACAAAATCAATTTCTTTTGCATTTATTTTATTCCTCCAATTTCGACGGAATACATTTTCCGTAAAAAATCTTCGACGGAATCCATTTTTCGTCGAAAAACTTCACAAAATCATTTTCTTTTGCATTTATCTTTTTCATCCAATTTTGACGGAATCCATTTTCCGTCGAAGGAATCCATTTTCCGTCGAAAAATTCAGAAAATCAATTTCTTTTGCATTTATTTTATTCATTGGTTTTCGACAGAATTCGTTTTCCGTCGAAAAACTTCACAAAATCAATTTCTATTGCATTTATTTTATTCATCCATTTTCGACGGAATTCATTTTCCGTCAAAAATCTTCGACGGAATCCATTTTCCGTCGAAAAACTTAACAAAATCAATTTCTTTTGCATTTATTTTATTCATCAGTTTTCGAGGGAATCCATTTTCCGTCGAAAAAGTTCACAAAATCAATTTCTTTTGCATTTATTTTATTCATCAGTTTTCGACGCAATTCTTTTTCCGTCGAAAAACTTCACAAAATGAATTTCTTTTGCAATTTATTTTATTCACCCTTTTTAGACGAAATTCATTTTCCGTCAAAAATCTTCGACGAAATCCATTTTCATCGAAAAACTTCACAAAATCAATTGCTTTTGCATTTATTTTATTCATCCATTTTCGACGGAAATCGTTTTCTGTCAAAAAATTTCACAATATCAATTTCTTTTACATTTATTTTATTCATCCATTTTCGACGGAATCCATTTTCTGTCAAAAAACTTCACAAAATCCATTTCTTTTGCATTTATTTTATTCATCCATTTTCAACGAAATTCATTTTCCGTCAAAAATCTTCGACGGAATCCATTTTCCGTCGAAAAACTTCACAAAATCAATTTCTTTTGCGTTTATTTTATTCACCAGTTTTCGACGAAATCCATTTTCCATCGAAAAACTTCACAAAATCAATTTCTTTTGCATTTATTTTATTCATCAGTTTTCGACAGAATTCATTTTCCGTCGAAAAACTTCACAAAATGAATTTCTTTTGCAATTTATTTTATTCATCCGTTTTCAACGGAATTCGTTTTCCGTCAAAAATCTTCGACGAAATCCATTTTCGTCGAAAAAATTAACAAAATCAATTTCTTTTGCATTTATTTTATTCATCAGTTTTCGACGGAATCCATTTTCCATCGAAAAACTTCACAAAATCAATTTCTTTTGCATTTATTTTATTCATCCATTTTCGACGGAATCCATTTTCCGTCAAAACACTTCACAAAATCAATTTCTTTTGCATTTATTTTATTCATCTATTTTTGACGGAATTCATTTTCTGTCAAAAATCTTCGACGGAATCCATTTTCCGTCGAAAAACTTCACAAAATCAATTTCTTTTGCATTTATTTTATTCATCAGTTTTCGACGGAATCCATTTTCCATGGAAAAATTTCACAAAATCAATTTCTTTTGCATTTATTTTATTCATCAGTTTTCGACGGAATTCGTTTTTCGTCGAAAAACTTCACAAAATGAATTTCTTTTGCAATTTATTTTATTCATCCGTTTTCGACGGAATTCGTTTTCCATCAAAAATCTTCGACGAAATCCATTTTCGTCGAAAAACTTCACAAAATCAATTGCTTTTGCATTTATTTTATTCATCCATTTTTCGACGGAATCCGTTTTCCGTCAAAAAAACTTCACAAAATCAATTTCTTTTGCATTTATTGTATTCATTCATTTTCGACGGAATTCATTTTCCGTCAAAAATCTTCGACGGAATCCATTTTTCGTCGAAAAACTTCACAAAATCAATTTCTTTTGCATTTATTTTATTCATCAGTTTTCGACGGAATCCATTTTTCGTCTAAAAACTTAACAAAATCAATTTCTTTTGCATTTATTTTATTCATCAGTTTTCGGAGGAATCCATTTTCCGTTGAAAAACTTCACAAAATCAATTTCTTTTGCATTTATTTTATTCATCAGTTTTCGACGCAATTCTTTTTCACTCGAAAAACTTCACAAAATCAATTTCTTTTGCATTTATTTTATTCATCCATTTTCGACGGAATACATTTTCCGTCAAAAATCTTCGACGGAATCCCTTTTCCGTCGAAAAACTTCACAAAGTCAATTTCTTTTGCATTTATTTTATTCATCAGTTTTCGACGAAATCCATTTTACAACGAAAAACTTCACAAAATTAATTTCTTTTGCATTTATTTTATTCATCCATTTTCGACGGAATCCATTTTTCGTCAAAAAACTTCGACGGCATCCTCCATTTTCCGTCGAAAAACTTCACAAAATCAATTTCTTTTGCAATTATTATTTTCATCCGTTTTCGACGGAATCCATTTTCCGTCGTAGGAATCCATTTTCCGTCGAAAAACTTCACAAAATCAATTTCTTTTGCATTTATTTTATTCATCAGTTTTCGACGGAATCCATTTTCCATCGAAAAACTACACAAAATCAATTTCTTTTGCAATTATTTTATTCATCAGTTTTCGACGGAATTCGTTTTCCGTCGAAAAACTTCACAAAATGAATTTCTTTTGCAATTTATTTTATTCATTCGTTTTAGACGGAATTCGTTTTCCGTCAAAAATCTTCAACCAAATCCATTTTCGTCGAAAAACTTCACAAAATCAATTGCTTTTGCATTTATTTTATTCATCCATTTTCGACGGAATCCGTTTTCCGTCAAAAACTTCACAATATCAATTTCTTTTGCATTTATTTTATTCATCCATCTTTGACGGAATCCGTTTTCCGTCAAAAAACTTCACAAAATCAATTTCTTTTGCAATTTATTTTATTCATCCATTTTCGACTGAATTCATTTTCCGTCAAAAATCTCCGACGTAATACATTTTCCATCAAAAATCTTCGACGGAATCCATTTTCCGTCGAAAAACTTCACAAAATCAATTTCTTTTGCATTTATTTTATTCATCAGTTTTCGACGGAATCCATTTTCCGTCGAAAAACTTCACAAAATCAATTTCTTTTGCATTTATTTTATTCATCCATTTTCCGTCAAAACACTTCACAAAATCAATTTCTTTTGCATTTATTTTTTTCATCCATTTTTTACGGAATCCATTTTCCGTCGAAGGAATCCATTTTCCATCGAAAAACTTCACAAAATCAATTTCTTTTGCGTTTATTTTATTCATCAGTTTTCGACGGAATTCGTTTTCCGTCGAAAAACTTCACAAAATCAATTTCTTTTGCATTTATTTTATTCATCAGTTTTCGACGGAATCCATTTTCCGTCGAAAAACTTCACAAAATGAATTTCTTTTGCATTTATTTTATTCATCAGTTTTCGACGAAATTCTTTTTCCGTCCAAAAACATCACAAAATGAATTTATTTTGCAATTTATTTTATTCATCCGTTTTCAACGGAATTCGTTTTCCGTCAAAAATCTTCGACGCAATCCATTTTCATCGAAAAACTTCACAAAATCAATTTCCTTTGCATTTATTTTATTCATCCATTTTCGACAGAATCCAGTTTCTGTCAAAAAACTTCACAATATCAATTTCTTTTGCATTTATTTTATTCATCCATTTTCGACGGAATCCATTTTCCGTCCAAAAACTTCACAAAATCAATTTCTTTCGCATTTATTTTATTCATCCATTTTCGACGGAATTTATTTTCCGTCAAAAATCTTCGACGAAATCCATTTTCCATCGAAAAACTTCACAAAATCCATTTCTTTCGCATTTATTTTATTCATCAGTTTTCGACGGAATCCATTTTCCGTCGAAAAACTTCACAAAATCAATTTCATTTGCATTTATTTTATTCATCAGTTTTCGACGAAAATCGTTTTCCGTCAAAAAACTTCACAAAATCAATTTCTTTTGCATTTATTTTATTCATCCATTTTTGACGGAATACATTTTCCGTCAAAAATCTTCGACGGAATCCAATTTCCGTCGAAAAACTTCACAAAATCAATTTCTTTTGCATTTATTTTATTCATCAGTTTTCGACGGAATCCAGTTTCCATCGAAAAACTTCACAAAATCAATTTCTTTTGCATTTATTTTATTCATCCATTTTCGACGGAATCCATTTTCCGTCAAAACACTTCAAAAAATTAATTTCTTTTGCATTTATTTTATTCATCCATTTTCGACGGAATACATTTCCCGTCAAAAATCTTCGACGGAATCCCTTTTCCGTCGAAAAACTTCACAAAGTCAATTTCTTTTGCATTTATTTTATTCATCAGTTTTCGACGGAATCCATTTTCCAACGAAAAACTTCACAAAATCAATTTCTTTTGCATTTATTTTATTCATCCATTTTCGACGGAATCCATTTTTCGTCAAAAATCTTCGACGGCATCCATTTTCCGTCGAAAAACTTCACAAAATCAATTTCTTTTGCAATTATTATTTTCATCCGTTTTCGACGGAATCCATTTTCCGTCGTAGGAATCCATTTTCCGTCGAAAAACTTCACAAAATCAATTTCTTTTGCATTTATTTTATTCATCAGTTTTCGACGGAATCCATTTTCCATCGAAAAACTTCACAAAATCAATTTCTTTTGCAATTATTTTATTCATCAGTTTTCGACGGAATTCATTTTTCGTCGAAAAACTTCACAAAATGAATTTCTTTTGCAATTTATTTTATTCATTCATTTTAGATGGAATTCGTTTTTCGTCCAAAATCTTCAACCAAATCCATTTTCGTCGAAAAACTTCACAAAATCAATTGCTTTTGCATTTATTTTATTCATCCATTTTCGACGGAATCCGTTTTCCGTCAAAAAACTTCACAATATCAATTTCTTTTGCATTTATTTTATTCATCCATCTTTGACGGAATCCGTTTTCCGTCAAAAAACATCAAAAAATAAATTTCTTTTGCAATTTATTTTATTCATCCATTTTCGACTGAATTCATTTTCCGTCAAAAATCTCCGACGTAATACATTTTCCATCAAAAATCTTCGACGGAATCCATTTTCCGTCGAAAAACTTCACAAAATCAATTTCTTTTGCATTTATTTTATTCATCAGTTTTCGACGGAATCCATTTTCCGTCGAAAAACTTCACAAAATGAATTTCTTTTGCATTTATTTTATTCATCAGTTTTCGACGGAATCCATTTTCCGTCGAAAAACTTCACAAAATGAATTTCTTTTGCATTTATTTTATTCATCAGTTTTCAACGAAATTTTTTTTCCGTCGAAAAACATCACAAAATGAATTTCTTTTGCAATTTATTTTATTCATCCCTTTTCGACGGAATTCATTTTCCGTCAAAAATCTTCGACGAAATCCATTTTCGTCAAAAAACTTCACAAAATGAATTTCTTTTGCATTTGTTTTATTCATCAGTTTTCGACGGAATCCGTTTTCCGTCAAAAAACTTCACAAAATCAATTTCTTTTGCATTTACTTTATTCATCCATTTTCGACGGAATTCATTTTCCGTCAAAAATTTCGACGGAATCCATTTTCCGTCGAAAAACTTCACAAAATCAATTTATTTTGCATTTATTTTATTCACCAGTTTTCGACGAAATCCATTTTCCATCGAAAAACTTCACAAAATCAATTTCTTTTGCATTTATTTTATTCATCAGTTTTCGACGGAATTTGTTTTCCGTCGAAAAACTTCACAAAATGAATTTCTTTTGCAATTTATTTTATTCATCCGTTTTCAACGGAATTCGTTTTCCGTCAAAAATCTTCGACGAAATCCATTTTCTTCGAAAAAATTAACAAAATCAATTGCTTTTGCATTTATTTTATTCATCCATTTTCGACGGAATCCGTTATCCGTCAAAAAACTTCACAAAATCAATTTCTTTTGCATTTATTTTATTCATCTATTTTTGACGGAATTCATTTTCTGTCAAAAATCTTCAACGGAATCCATTTTCCGTCGAAAAACTTCACAAAATCAATTTCTTTTGCATTTATTTTATTCATCAGTTTTCGACGGAATCCATTTTCCAAGGAAAAACATCACAAAATCAATTTCTTTTGCATTTATTTTATTCAGCAGTTTTCGACGGAATTCATTTTTGTCGAAAAACTTCACAAAATGAATTTCTTTTGCAATTTATTTTATTCATCCGTTTTCGACGGAATTCGTTTTCCATCAAAAATCTTCGACGAAATCCATTTTCGTCGAAAAACTTCACAAAATCAATTGCTTTTGCATTTATTTTATTCATCCATTTTCGACGGAATCCGTTTTCCGTCAAAAAACTTCACAATATCAATTTCTTTTGCATTTATTTTATTCATCAGTTTTCGACGGAATCCATTTTCCATCGAAAAACTTCACAAAATCAATTTCTTTTGCAATTTATTTTATTCATCAGTTTTCGACGGAATCCATTTTCCGTCGAAAAACTTCACAAAATCAATTTCTTTTGCATTTATTTTATTCATCCATTTTCCGTTATAACACTTCACAAAATCAATTTATTTTGCATTTATTTTATTCACCAGTTTTCGACGAAATCCATTTTCCATCGAAAAACTTCACAAAATCAATTTCTTTTGCATTTATTTTATTCATCAGTTTTCGACGGAATTCGTTTTCCGTCGAAAAACTTCACAAAATGAATTTCTTTTGCAATTTATTTTATTCATCCGTTTTCAACGGAATTCGTTTTCCGTCAAAAATCTTCGACGAAATCCATTTTCTTCGAAAAAATTAACAAAATCAATTGCTTTTGCATTTATTTTATTCATCCATTTTCGACGGAATCCGTTATCCGTCAAAAAACTTCACAAAATCAATTTCTTTTGCATTTATTTTATTCATCTATTTTTGACGGAATTCATTTTCTGTCAAAAATCTTCAACGGAATCCATTTTTCGTCGAAAAACTTCACAAAATCAATTTCTTTTGCATTTATTTTATTCATCAGTTTTCGACGGAATCCATTTTCCATGGAAAAACATCACAAAATCAATTTCTTTTGCATTTATTTTATTCATCAGTTTTCGACGGAATTCGTTTTTCGTCGAAAAACTTCACAAAATGAATTTCTTTTGCAATTTATTTTATTCATCCGTTTTCGACGGAATTCGTTTTCCATCAAAAATCTTCGACGAAATCCATTTTCGTCGAAAAACTTCACAAAATCAATTGCTTTTGCATTTATTTTATTCATCCATTTTCGACGGAATCCGTTTTCCGTCAAAAAACTTCACAATATCAATTTCTTTTGCATTTATTTTATTCATCCATCTTTGACGGAATCCGTTTTCCGTCAAAAAACTTCACAAAATCAATTTCTTTTGCAATTTATTTTATTCATCCATTTTCGACTGAATTCATTTTCCGTCAAAAATCTCCGACGTAATACATTTTCCATCAAAAATCTTCGACGGAATCCATTTTCCGTCGAAAAACTTCACAAAATCAATTTCTTTTGCATTTATTTTATTCATCAGTTTTCGACGGAATCCATTTTCCGTCGAAAAACTTCACAAAATCAATTTCTTTTGCATTTATTTTATTCATCCATTTTCCGTCATAACACTTCACAAAATCAATTTCTTTTGCATTTATTTTTTTCATCCATTTTTTACGGAATCCATTTTCCGTCGAAGGAATCCATTTTCCATCGAAAAACTTCACAAAATCAATTTCTTTTGCGTTTATTTTATTCATCAGTTTTCGACGGAATTCGTTTTCCGTCGAAAAACTTCACAAAATCAATTTCTTTTGCATTTATTTTATTCATCAGTTTTCGACGGAATCCATTTTCCGTCGAAAAACTTCACAAAATGAATTTCTTTTGCATTTATTTTATTCATCAGTTTTCGACGAAATTCTTTTTCCGTCCAAAAACATCACAAAATGAATTTCTTTTGCAATTTATTTTATTCATCCGTTTTCGACGGAATTCGTTTTCCGTCAAAAATCTTCGACGCAATCCATTTTCATCGAAAAACTTCACAAAATCAATTTCTTTTGCATTTATTTTATTCATCCATTTTCGACAGAATCCAGTTTCTGTCAAAAAACTTCACAATATCAATTTCTTTTGCATTTATTTTATTCATCCATTTTCGACGGAATCCATTTTCCGTCCAAAAACTTCACAAAATCAATTTCTTTCGCATTTATTTTATTCATCCATTTTCGACGGAATTCATTTTCCGTCAAAAATCTTCGGCGAAATCCATTTTCCATCGAAAAACTTCACAAAATCCATTTCTTTCGCATTTATTTTATTCATCAGTTTTCGACGGAATCCATTTTCCGTCGAAAAACTTCACAAAATCAATTTCATTTGCATTTATTTTATTCATCAGTTTTCGACGAAAATCGTTTTCCGTCAAAAAACTTCACAAAATCAATTTCTTTTGCATTTATTTTATTCATCCATTTTTGACGGAATACATTTTCCGTCAAAAATCTTCGACGGAATCCAATTTCCGTCGAAAAACTTCACAAAATCAATTTCTTTTGCATTTATTTTATTCATCAGTTTTCGACGGAATCCAGTTTCCATCGAAAAACTTCACAAAATCAATTTCTTTTGCATTTATTTTATTCATCCATTTTCGACGGAATCCATTTTCCGTCAAAACATTTCAAAAAATTAATTTCTTTTGCATTTATTTTATTCATCCATTTTCGACGGAATACATTTTCCGTCAAAAATCTTCGACGGAATCCCTTTTCCGTCGAAAAACTTCACAAAGTCAATTTCTTTTGCATTTATTTTATTCATCAGTTTTCGACGGAATCCATTTTCCAACGAAAAACTTCACAAAATCAATTTTTTTTGCATTTATTTTATTCATCCATTTTCGACGGAATCCATTTTTCGTCAAAAATCTTCGACGGCATCCATTTTCCGTCGAAAAACTTCACAAAATCAATTTCTTTTGCATTTATTTTATTCATCCATTTTCCGTCATAACACTTCACAAAATCAATTTCTTTTGCATATATTTTTTTCATCCATTTTTTACGGAATCCATTTTCCGTCGAAGGAATCCATTTTCCATCGAAAAACTTCACAAAATCAATTTCTTTTGCGTTTATTTTATTCATCAGTTTTCGACGGAATTCGTTTTCCGTCGAAAAACTTCACAAAATCAATTTCTTTTGCATTTATTTTATTCATCAGTTTTCGACGGAATCCATTTTCCGTTGAAAAACTTCACAAAATGAATTTCTTTTGCATTTATTTTATTCATCAGTTTTCGACGAAATTCTTTTTCCGTCCAAAAACATCACAAAATGAATTTCTTTTGCAATTTATTTTATTCATCCGTTTTCGACGGAATTCGTTTTCCGTCAAAAATCTTCGACGCAATCCATTTTCATCGAAAAACTTTACAAAATCAATTTCTTTTGCATTTATTTTATTCATCCATTTTCGACAGAATCCAGTTTCTGTCAAAAAACTTCACAATATCAATTTCTTTTGCATTTATTTTATTCATCCATTTTCGACGGAATCCATTTTCCGTCCAAAAACTTCACAAAATCAATTTCTTTCGCTTTTATTTTATTCATCCATTTTCGACGGAATTCATTTTCCGTCAAAAATCTTCGGCGAAATCCATTTTCCATCGAAAAACTTCACAAAATCCATTTCTTTCGCATTTATCTTATTCATCAGTTTTCGACGGAATCCATTTTCCGTCGAAAAACTTCACAAAATCAATTTCATTTGCATTTATTTTATTCATCAGTTTTCGACGAAAATCGTTTTCCGTCAAAAAACTTCACAAAATCAATTTCTTTTGCATTTATTTTATTCATCCATTTTCGACGGAATACATTTTCCGTCAAAAATCTTCGACGGAATCCAATTTCCGTCGAAAAACTTCACAAAATCAATTTCTTTTGCATTTATTTTATTCATCAGTTTTCGACGGAATCCAGTTTCCATCGAAAAACTTCACAAAATCAATTTCTTTTGCATTTATTTTATTCATCCATTTTCGACGGAATCCATTTTCCGTCAAAACATTTCAAAAAATTAATTTCTTTTGCATTTATTTTATTCATCCATTTTCGACGGAATACATTTTCCGTCAAAAATCTTCGACGGAATCCCTTTTCCGTCGAAAAACTTCACAAAGTCAATTTCTTTTGCATTTATTTTATTCATCAGTTTTCGACGGAATCCATTTTCCAACGAAAAACTTCACAAAATCAATTTTTTTTGCATTTATTTTATTCATCCATTTTCGACGGAATCCATTTTTCGTCAAAAATCTTCGACGGCATCCATTTTCCGTCGAATCAATTTCTTTTGCAATTATTTTATTCATCAGTTTTCGGCGGAATCCATTTTCCGTCGAAAAACTTCACAAAATCAATTTCTTTTGCATTTATTTTATTCATCAGTTTTCAACGGAATCCATTTTCCAAGGAAAAACATCACAAAATCTATTTCTTTTGCATTTATTTTATTCATCAGTTTTCGACGGAATTCATTTTTTGTCGAAAAACTTCACAAAATGAATTTCTTTTGCAATTTATCTTATTCATCCGTTTTCGACGGAATTCGTTTTCCATCAAAAATCTTCGACGAAATCCATTTTCGTCGAAAAACTTCACAAAATCAATTGCTTTTGCATTTATTTTATTCATCCATTTTCGACGGAATCCGTTTTCCGTCAAAAAACTTCACAATATCAATTTCTTTTGCATTTATTTTATTCATCAATCTTTGACGGAATCCGTTTTCCGTCAAAAAACTTCACAAAATCAATTTCTTTTGCAATTTATTTTATTCATCAGTTTTCGACGGAATCCATTTTCCGTCGAAAAACTTCACAAAATCAATTTCTTTTGCATTTATTTTATTCATCCATTTTCCGTTATAACACTTCACAAAATCAATTTATTTTGCATTTATTTTATACACCAGTTTTCGACGAAATCCATTTTCCATCGAAAAACTTCACAAAATCAATTTCTTTTGCATTTATTTTATTCATCAGTTTTCGACGGAATTCGTTTTCCGTCGAAAAACTTCACAAAATGAATTTCTTTTGCAATTTATTTTATTCATCCGTTTTCAACGGAATTCGTTTTCCGTCAAAAATCTTCGACGAAATCCATTTTCTTCGAAAAAATTAACAAAATCAATTGCTTTTGCATTTATTTTATTCATCCATTTTCGACGGAATCCGTTATCCGTCAAAAAACTTCACAAAATCAATTTCTTTTGCATTTATTTTATTCATCTATTTTTGACGGAATTCATTTTCTGTCAAAAATCATCAACGAAATCCATTTTCCGTCGAAAAACTTCACAAAATCAATTTCTTTTGCATTTATTTTATTCATCAGTTTTCGACGGAAACCATTTTCCATGGAAAAACATCACAAAATCAATTTCTTTTGCATTTATTTTATTCATCAGTTTTCGACGGAATTCGTTTTTCGTCGAAAAACTTCACAAAATGAATTTCTTTTGCAATTTATTTTATCAATCCGTTTTCGACGGAATTCGTTTTCCATCAAAAATCTTCGACGAAATCCATTTTCGTCGAAAAACTTCACAAAATCAATTGCTTTTGAATTTATTTTATTCATCCATTTTCGACGGAATCCGTTTTCCGTCAAAAAACTTCACAATATCAATTTCTTTTGCATTTATTTTATTCATCCATCTTTGACGGAATCCGTTTTCCGTCAAAAAAATTCACAAAATCAATTTCTTTTGCAATTTATTTTATTCATCCATTTTCGACTGAATTCATTTTCCGTCAAAAATCTCCGACGTAATACATTTTCCATCAAAAATCTTCGACGGAATCCATTTTCCGTCGAAAAACTTCACAAAATCAATTTCTTTTGCATTTATTTTATTCATCAGTTTTCGACGGAATCCATTTTCCGTCGAAAAACTTCACAAAATCAATTTCTTTTGCATTTATTTTATTCATCCATTTTCCGTCATAACACTTCACAAAATCAATTTCTTTTGCATTTATTTTTTTCATCCATTTTTTACGGAATCCATTTTCCGTCGAAGGAATCCATTTTCCATCGAAAAACTTCACAAAATCAATTTCTTTTGCGTTTATTTTATTCATCAGTTTTCGACGGAATTCGTTTTCCGTCGAAAAACTTCACAAAATCAATTTCTTTTGCATTTATTTTATTCATCAGTTTTCGACGGAATCCATTTTCCATGGAAAAACATCACAAAATCAATTTCTTTTGCATTTATTTTATTCATCAGTTTTCGACGGAATTCGTTTTTTGTCGAAAAACTTCACAAAATGAATTTCTTTTGCAATTTATTTTATTCATCCGTTTTCGACGGAATTCGTTTTCCATCAAAAATCTTCGACGAAATCCATTTTCGTCGAAAAACTTCACAAAATCAATTGCTTTTGCATTTATTTTATTCATCCATTTTCGACGGAATCCGTTTTCCGTCAAAAAACTTCACAATATCAATTTCTTTTGCATTTATTTTATTCATCCATCTTTGACGGAATCCGTTTTCCGTCAAAAAATTTCACAAAATCAATTTCTTTTGCAATTTATTTTATTCATCAGTTTTCGACGGAATCCATTTTCCGTCGAAAAACTTCACAAAATCAATTTCTTTTGCATTTATTTTATTCATCCATTTTCCGTTATAACACTTCACAAAATCAATTTATTTTGCGTTTATTTTATTCACCAGTTTTCGACGAAATCCATTTTCCATCGAAAAACTTCACAAAATCAATTTCTTTTGCATTTATTTTATTCATCAGTTTTCGACGGAATTCGTTTTCCGTCGAAAAACTTCACAAAATGAATTTCTTTTGCAATTTATTTTATTCATCCATTTTCAACGGAATTCGTTTTCCGTCAAAAATCTTCGACGAAATCCATTTTCTTCGAAAAAATTAACAAAATCAATTGCTTTTGCATTTATTTTATTCATCCATTTTCGACGGAATCCGTTATCCGTCAAAAAACTTCACAAAATCAATTTCTTTTGCATTTATTTTATTCATCTATTTTTGACGGAATTCATTTTCTGTCAAAAATCTTCAACGGAATCCATTTTCCGTCGAAAAACTTCACAAAATCAATTTCTTTTGCATTTAATTTATTCATCAGTTTTCGACGGAATCCATTTTCCATGGAAAAACATCACAAAATCAATTTCTTTTGCATTTATTTTATTCATCAGTTTTCGACGGAATTCGTTTTTCGTCGAAAAACTTCACAAAATGAATTTCTTTTGCAATTTATTTTATCCATCCGTTTTCGACGGAATACGTTTTCCATCAAAAATCTTCGACGAAATCCGTTTTCGTCGAAAAACTTCACAAAATCAATTGCTTTTGCATTTATTTTATTTATCCATTTTCGACGGAATCCGTTTTCCGTCAAAAAACTTCACAATATCAATTTCTTTTGCATTTATTTTATTCATCCATCTTTGACGGAATCCGTTTTCCGTCAAAAAACTTCACAAAATCAATTTCTTTTGCAATTTATTTTATTCATCCATTTTCGACTGAATTCATTTTCCGTCAACAATCTCCGACGTAATACATTTTCCATCAAAAATCATCGACGGAATCCATTTTCCGTCGAAAAACTTCACAAAATCAATTTCTTTTGCATTTATTTTATTCATCAGTTTTCGACGGAATCCATTTTCCGTCGAAAAACTTCACAAAATCAATTTCTTTTGCATTTATTTTATTCATCCATTTTCCGTCATAACACTTCACAAAATCAATTTCTTTTGCATATATTTTTTTCATCCATTTTTTACGGAATCCATTTTCCGTCGAAGGAATCCATTTTCCATCGAAAAACTTCACAAAATCAATTTCTTTTGCGTTTATTTTATTCATCAGTTTTCGACGGAATTCGTTTTCCGTCGAAAAACTTCACAAAATCAATTTCTTTTGCATTTATTTTATTCATCAGTTTTCGACGGAATCCATTTTCCGTCGAAAAACTTCACAAAATGAATTTCTTTTGCATTTATTTTATTCATCAGTTTTCGACGAAATTCTTTTTCCGTCCAAAAACATCACAAAATGAATTTCTTTTGCAATTTATTTTATTCATCCGTTTTCGACGGAATTCGTTTTCCGTCAAAAATCTTCGACGCAATCCATTTTCATCGAAAAACTTCACAAAATCAATTTCTTTTGCATTTATTTTATTCATCCATTTTCGACAGAATCCAGTTTCTGTCAAAAAACTTCACAATATCAATTTCTTTTGCATTTATTTTATTCATCCATTTTCGACGGAATCCATTTTCCGTCCAAAAACATCACAAAATCAATTTCTTTCGCATTTATTTTATTCATCCATTTTCGACGGAATTCATTTTCCGTCAAAAATCTTCGGCGAAATCCATTTTCCATCGAAAAACTTCACAAAATCCATTTCTTTCGCATTTATTTTATTCATCAGTTTTCGACGGAATCCATTTTCCCTCGAAAAACTTCACAAAATCAATTTCATTTGCATTTATTTTATTCATCAGTTTTCGACGAAAATCGTTTTCCGTCAAAAAACTTCACAAAATCAATTTCTTTTGCATTTATTTTATTCATCCATTTTCGACGGAATACATTTTCCGTCAAAAATCTTCGACGGAATCCAATTTCCGTCGAAAAACTTCACAAAATCAATTTCTTTTGCATTTATTTTATTCATTAGTTTTCGACGGAATCCAGTTTCCATCGAAAAACTTCACAAAATCAATTTCTTTTGCATTTATTTTATTCATCCATTTTCGACGGAATCCATTTTCCGTCAAAACATTTCAAAAAATTAATTTCTTTTGCATTTATTTTATTCATCCATTTTCGACGGAATACATTTTCCGTCAAAAATCTTCGACGGAATCCCTTTTCCGTCGAAAAACTTCACAAAGTCAATTTCTTTTGCATTTATTTTATTCATCAGTTTTCGACGGAATCCATTTTCCAACGAAAAACTTCACAAAATCAATTTTTTTTGCATTTATTTTATTCATCCATTTTCGACGGAATCCATTTTTCGTCAAAAATCTTCGACGGCATCCATTTTCCGTCGAAAAACTTCACAAAATCAATTTCTTTTGCAATTATTATTTTCATCCGTTTTCGACGGAATCCATTTTCCGTCGAAAAACTTCACAAAATCAATTTCTTTTGCATTTATTTTATTCATCAGTTTTCGACGGAATCCATTTTCCAAGGAAAAACATCACAAAATCAATTTCTTTTGCATTTATTTTATTCATCAGTTTTCGACGGAATTCATTTTTTGTCGAAAAACTTCACAAAATGAATTTCTTTTGCAATTTATTTTATTCATCCGTTTTCGACGGAATTCGTTTTCCATCAAAAATCTTCGACGAAATCCATTTTCGTCGAAAAACTTCACAAAATCAATTGCTTTTGCATTTATTTTATTCATCCATTTTCGACGGAATCCGTTTTCCGTCAAAAAACTTCACAATATCAATTTCTTTTGCATTTATTTTATTCATCCATCTTTTACGGAATCCGTTTTCCGTCAAAAAACTTCACAAAATCAATTTCTTTTGCAATTTATTTTATTCATCAGTTTTCGACGGAATCCATTTTCCGTCGAAAAACTTCACAAAATCAATTTCTTTTGCATTTATTTTATTCATCCATTTTCCGTTATAACACTTCACAAAATCAATTTATTTTGCATTTATTTTATACACCAGTTTTCGACGAAATCCATTTTCCATCGAAAAACTTCACAAAATCAATTTCTTTTGCATTTATTTTATTCATCAGTTTTCGACGGAATTCGTTTTCCGTCGAAAAACTTCACAAAATGAATTTCTTTTGCAATTTATTTTATTCATCCGTTTTCAACGGAATTCGTTTTCCGTCAAAAATCTTCGACGAAATCCATTTTCTTCGAAAAAATTAACAAAATCAATTGCTTTTGCATTTATTTTATTCATCCATTTTCGACGGAATCCGTTATCCGTCAAAAAACTTCACAAAATCAATTTCTTTTGCATTTATTTTATTCATCTATTTTTGACGGAATTCATTTTCTGTCAAAAATCTTCAACGGAATCCATTTTCCGTCGAAAAACTTCACAAAATCAATTTCTTTTGCATTTATTTTATTCATCAGTTTTCGACGGAATCCATTTTCCATGGAAAAACATCACAAAATCAATTTCTTTTGCATTTATTTTATTCATCAGTTTTCGACGGAATTCGTTTTCCGTCGAAAAACTTCACAAAATGAATTTCTTTTGCAATTAATTTTATTCATCCGTTTTCGACGGAATTCATTTTGCGTCAAAAATCTTCGACGAAATCCATTTGCGTCGAAGAACTTCACAAAATCAATTGCTTTTGCATTTATTTTATTCATCCATTTTCGACGGAATCCGTTTTCCGTCAAAAAACATCACAAAATCAATTTCTTTTGCATTTATTTTATTCATCCATTCAATTTCTTTCTTTGCATTTATTTTATTCATCCAAAAAAATCAATTGCTTTTGCATTTATTTTATTCATCCATTTTCCGGAATCCGTTTTCCGTCAAAAACTTCACAAAATCAATTTCTTTTGCATTTATTTATTTTATTCATCCATTTTCCGTCAAAAAACTTCACAAAATCAATTTCTTTTGCAATTTTATTCATCCATTTCCATCAAAAATCTTCTACGGAATCCATTTTCCGTCGACGGAATCCATTTTCCGTCGAAAAACTTCACAAAATCAATTTCTTTTGCATTTATTTTATTCATCAGTTTTCGACGGAATCCATTTTCCGTCGAAAAACTTCACAAAATCAATTTCTTTTGCATTTATTTTATTCATCCATTTTCCGTCATAACACTTCACAAAATCAATTTCTTTTTCATTTATTTTTTTCATCCATTTTTTACGGAATCCATTTTCCGTCGAAGGAATCCATTTTCCATCGAAAAACTTCACAAAATCAATTTCTTTTGCGTTTATTTTATTCATCAGTTTTCGACGGAATTCGTTTTCCGTCGAAAAACTTCACAAAATCAATTTCTTTTGCATTTATTTTATTCATCAGTTTTCGACGGAATCCATTTTCCGTCGAAAAACTTCACAAAATGAATTTCTTTTGCATTTATTTTATTCATCAGTTTTCGATGAAATTCTTTTTCCGTCCAAAAACATCACAAAATGAATTTCTTTTGCAATTTATTTTATTCATCCGTTTTCGACGGAATTCGTTTTCCGTCAAAAATCTTCGACGCAATCCATTTTCATCGAAAAACTTCACAAAATCAATTTCTTTTGCATTTATTTTATTCATCCATTTTCGACAGAATCCAGTTTCTGTCAAAAAACTTCACAATATCAATTTCTTTTGCATTTATTTTATTCATCCATTTTCGACGGAATCCATTTTCCGTCCAAAAACTTCACAAAATCAATTTCTTTCGCATTTATTTTATTCATCCATTTTCGACGGAATTCATTTTCCGTCAAAAATCTTCGGCGAAATCCATTTTCCATCGAAAAACTTCACAAAATCCATTTCTTTCGCATTTATTTTATTCATCAGTTTTCGACGGAATCCATTTTCCGTCGAAAAACTTCACAAAATCAATTTCATTTGCATTTATTTTATTCATCAGTTTTCGACGAAAATCGTTTTCCGTCAAAAAACTTCACAAAATCAATTTCTTTTGCATTTATTTTATTCATCCATTTTCGACGGAATACATTTTCCATCAAAAATCTTCGACGGAATCCAATTTCCGTCGAAAAACTTCACAAAATCAATTTCTTTTGCATTTATTTTATTCATCAGTTTTCGACGGAATCCAGTTTCCATCGAAAAACTTCACAAAATCAATTTCTTTTGCATTTATTTTATTCATCCATTTTCGACGGAATCCATTTTCCGTCAAAACATTTCAAAAAATTAATTTCTTTTGCATTTATTTTATTCATCCATTTTCGACGGAATACATTTTCCGTCAAAAATCTTCGACGGAATCCCTTTTCCGTCGAAAAACTTCACAAAGTCAATTTCTTTTGCATTTATTTTATTCATCAGTTTTCGACGGAATCCATTTTCCAACGAAAAACTTCACAAAATCAATTTCTTTTGCATTTATTTTATTCATCCATTTTCGACGGAATCCATTTTTCGTCAAAAATCTTCGACGACATCCATTTTCCATCGAAAAACTTCACAAAATCAATTTCTTTTGCAATTATTATTTTCATCCGTTTTCGACGGAATCCATTTTCCGTCGTAGGAATCCATTTTCCGTCGAAAAACTTCACAAAATCAATTTCTTTTGCATTTATTTTATTCATCAGTTTTCGACGGAATCCATTTTCCATCGAAAAACTTCACAAAATCAATTTCTTTTGCAATTATTTTATTCATCAGTTTTCGACGGAATTCATTTTCCGTCGAAAAACTTCACAAAATGAATTTCTTTTGCAATTTATTTTATTCATTCGTTTTAGACGGAATTCGTTTTCCGTCAAAAATCTTCAACCAAATCCATTTTCGTCGAAAAACTTCACAAAATCAATTGCTTTTGCATTTATTTTATTCATCCATTTTCGACGGAATCCATTTTCCATCAAAAAACTTCATAAATTCAATTTCTTTTGCATTTATTTTATTCATCCATCTTTGACGGAATCCGTTTTCCGTCAAAAAACTTCACAAAATCAATTTCTTTTGCAATTTATTTTATTCATCCATTTTCGACTGAATTCATTTTCCGTCAAAAATCTCCGACGTAATACATTTTCCATCAAAAATCTTCGACGGAATCCATTTTCCGTTGAAAAACTTCACAAAATCAATTTCTTTTGTATTTATTTTATTCATCAGTTTTCGACGGAATCCATTTTCCGTCGAAAAACTTCACAAAATCAATTTCTTTTGCATTTATTTTATTCATCAGTTTTCGACGGAATCCATTTTCCGTCGAAAAACTTCACAAAATGAATTTCTTTTGCATTTATTTTATTCATCAGTTTTCAACGAAATTTTTTTTCCGTCGAAAAACATCACAAAATGAATTTCTTTTGCAATTTATTTTATTCATCCCTTTTCGACGGAATTCATTTTCCGTCAAAAATCTTCAACGAAATCCATTTTCGTCAAAAAACTTCACAAAATGAATTTCTTTTGCATTTGTTTTATTCATCAGTTTTCGATGGAATCCGTTTTCCGTCAAAAAACTTCACAAAATCAATTTCTTTTGCATTTACTTTATTCATCCATTTTCGACGGAATTCATTTTCCGTCAAAAATTTCGACGGAATCCATTTTCCGTCGAAAAACTTCACAAAATCAATTTCTTTTGCATTTATTTTATTCACCAGTTTTCGACGAAATCCATTTTCCTTCGAAAAACTTCACAAAATCAATTTCTTTTGCAATTATTTTATTCATCAGCTTTCGACGGAATTCGTTTTCCGTCGAAAAACTTCACAAAATCAATTTCTTTTGCAATTTATTTTATTCATCCATTTTCGACGGAATTCGTTTTCCGTCAAAAATCTTCAACGAAATCCATTTTCTTCGAAAAAATTAACAAAATCAATTGCTTTTGCATTTATTTTATTCATCCATTTTCGACGGAATCCGTTATCCATCAAAAAACTTCACAAAATCAATTTCTTTTGCATTTATTTTATTCATCTATTTTTGACGGAAT
>JAVKPL010005102.1:0-23232 GCA_032173675.1 Gastrolobium villosum | reverse complement strand
TAAAATAATTAAAAGATGTTTTGAAATTTTCTATGTATTCATTGAATGTATTAAAAATAGTTGTAGTGCTGATACGGGTTGTTTTGGAAACTTAACCATCTTACTATATAGAAAGTAGAACCAAATTTTGGAAAGTTAGCTGAGGTGTCGCATTCTCCTTAAATCTCAGCTTTTTGTTCACACTAGAGGATGTCTTGAAAACTTACTTCTTTGGGAAATATTTTTTTACGGTAAATAATTTTTTTTGAAACAAAAGTAAATAGTCTGTACAATTATTTTTTATAGGTGGCAGACAGATGTATTAATGGGCTTCTCGATTCTGGATTCAAAATTTAAACTTTCAACGTGAAATGGGTTGGAAAAGTTAAAATAATTAAAAGATGTTTTGAAATTTTCTATGTATTCATTGAATGTATTAAAAATAGTTGTAGTGCTGGGTTGGATTAAAATAATTAAAAGATGTTTTGAAATTTTCTATGTATTCATTGAATGTATTAAAAATAGTTGTAGTGCTGATACGGGTTGTTTTGGAAACTTAACCATCTTATACTATATAGAAAGTAGAACCAAATTTTGGAAAGTTAGCTGAGGTGTCGCATTCTCCTTAAATCTCAGCTTTTTGTTCACACTAGAGGATGTCTTGAAAACTTACTTCTTTGGGAAATATTTTTTTACGGTAAATAATTTTTTTTGAAACAAAAGTAAATAGTCTGTACAATTATTTTTTATAGGTGGCAGACAGATGTATTAATGGGCTTCTCGATTCTGGATTCAAAATTTAAACTTTCAACGTGAAATGGGTTGGAAAAGTTAAAATAATTAAAAGATGTTTTGAAATTTTCTATGTATTCATTGAATGTATTAAAAATAGTTGTAGTGCTGATACGGGTTGTTTTGGAAACTTAACCATCTTACTATATAGAAAGTAGAACCAAATTTTGGAAAGTTAGCTGAGGTGTCGCATTCTCCTTAAATCTCAGCTTTTTGTTCACACTAGAGGATGTCTTGAAAACTTACTTCTTTGGGAAATATTTTTTTACGGTAAATAATTTTTTTTGAAACAAAAGTAAATAGTCTGTACAATTATTTTTTATAGGTGGCAGACAGATGTATTAATAGGCTTCTCGATTCTGGATTCAAAATTTAAACTTTCAACGTGAAATGGGTTGGAAAAGTTAAAATAATTAAAAGATGTTTTGAAATTTTCTATGTATTCATTGAATGTATTAAAAATAGTTATAGTGCTGATACGGGTTGTTTTGGAAACTTAACCATCTTACTATATAGAAAGTAGAACCAAATTTTGGAAAGTTAGCTGAGGTGTCGCATTCTCCTTAAATCTCAGCTTTTTGTTCACACTAGAGGATGTCTTGAAAACTTACTTCTTTGGGAAATATTTTTTTACGGTAAATAATTTTTTTTGAAACAAAAGTAAATAGTCTGTACAATTATTTTTTTATAGGTGGCAGACAGATGTATTAATGGGCTTCTCGATTCTGGATTCAAAATTTAAACTTTCAACGTGAAATGGGTTGGAAAAGTTAAAATAATTAAAAGATGTTTTGAAATTTTCTATGTATTCATTGAATGTATTAAAAATAGTTGTAGTGCTGATACGGGTTGTTTTGGAAACTTAACCATCTTACTATATGTAACAGCCCGTTGTACACCGGTATTGTTAACATTGATTATGATATTAAGCGCAGTTACAATCACAGTGATTAGGTTAATTAAATTACGGGCAAATTTTTCTTTTAACATATTCCTTTTCTTTTCATAAGCACATTTTCCGTAATCAATTAAAACCATACTATAATTGTAAATGCCATTTGCGGAATCATACACTTTCTAACATCATAGATCATTCTTTTTATTCATTTCATTTAAACTCACCATCTTACTCTCACCTTTTACCAAGTTGTAGTCCTTTACGTTGTCTACGCGTGGTTTCAAACCACGTGTCATTTGGAGTTCTACCCATCAAGTTATACCCCTTTCTTTTAGTCTAGAAAAACCTGAATTTTCAAAATTTACACTGTGGTAATCGATTACCAGAGGGTGGTAATCGATTACCACCTGTCAAAAATGAGGCAGTAGCCAATTTTCTGAATCCTCTGTTCTGGTAATCGATTACCAACCTTGGGTAATCGATTACCTCACATGGTAATCGATTACCAAAGGCCAGTAATCGATTACCAGTGAAGACAGTAGCCAATTTTTCGTCCCCTGTTGCATGGTAATCGATTACCATGCTTGGGTAATCGATTACTATGCAGCAAAATGACAGATTACAGCTGTTTTGAGCCCCAAAAAGGGTGTGTAATCCATCCCTAACCCCTTGGTACTCCACATAACACATAATCATGTCCTAATGTTGGCTCTAGGCCCTTCCATCATGCATTTTCCTTAAGTTTAACATCAATTACATCATTATCAAATAATGGCCATTTACATGTACATATGGACCATTTTTACATCATTACACATCAAGACTTCAAGGCTATGAATGTGGCAATGGACAAGTCCCATGCTCACTCAAAATATACAGTTATCCAAGCCATGAATAACAAAACATAAACAAGACTTAGCATATGACCATGAACACTAACAAAAGCATGGAAAATGACATCATGCAATATGTTCATGCCCTAAGTCTCAAAATACTAATGGTATGCTATGTGCACTCCATAAACTCCTCCAAAAAGCCATGCAATCCCAATGCACCGCATGCCAATCCAACGTCCACTATACGGGCTTCTTGCCCGAAGCTCCTCCCGGCTCATAGTGACCTGAAATGTGGTCCCCCAAACACGGGGTGAGATATACGGATATATCTCAGTAAACCAATGGAGCTAGAGGCTCTCTCCACTCCATGGCTCACTAAAATGTATCAAAATGACATAATATGGCATGCAAGTAAAACAATATCACCATCCTCCTGGAGACACCCAAGAACATCCACTCATGGATTCATGTTCAAGGACTCCATCATATAACTCCCTGGACAGTCCTGGCGCCTCTCCCATGGTTGAGAAGACTCCATGGCAATACCCAACCGGAACTCCTCATGAGCCCTATCCGGCGGACGTCCCACGTTTGGATCATCCTGGCGCCGCTCCCAGAGTCGACTCCACGGCAATACCCGACTGGCATTCTCACAAGGACGAATCCAGCGGATGACCAAACTCCACTTGTCAACTGATCAGCGACCACACAATTTTCACACAATACAAGCAATATGCATACAAGCACACAAACACATCATGTCATCACTACATCATCCAACCACTACCTTCCTCTAGGTGTGGTGGAGCTCACTAGGGATTAAACCCAAGTTCCAAGAGTTTACCTTAACACGAGCAACACCGTTCCAAACGTATGCTCCAAATCAACTTTTCTCGAATCCAACCGTGTGAGGCACCCTACAACAATCATCAAATCCCAATTACACAAAAACTCATTTTTCATCAAAATTCCTCAAAATTCTCTAAGTTACAAATCCATATTTTTCACCAAAAATTAACATAGCATTTCTAGCTTACAAACATGATTCTAAGGCCTTTTCATCTAATAGCATTTTTGCATTTGGGCTCTCTATCATCACACATCTAAAATCAAAGCTTTGAACACATATACATAGATCTATGGAATCAACTATCAAAAGACCACGAATATACTTACAATGGGTAGTATGATCACCACCAAGGCTCCACTAAACCATTTGAAGCTCAAAACTCCAAGAAATCATCAAGAACTCCTATGGGTCGGATCTGACTTTGCCTAAAACGTGGCCAAAGAGATGGATTCAAGGCTTCTAGATGCTACCAATGGCTTTGGAAGGTTGTTTACGATAGATTTCAACACCAGAACCAAGCGATTCGGTGGAGAAACGAAGAAATGGCAAGAAAATGGAGAATGGGAGAAAATGGCTTCTTTTTGCCCCTGTGCGCGCGAGAGATGTGAGGGAAAAGAGAGAAAGAAGGAAAGAAAAGGAGGTGGGGCCAAGTGACTTCGGTCACACGGGTCCCACACGCGATCTAACTTTAACTCCGATAAAAATACCGATCACAAATCCTTAATCTACGTATTTTTCCAGTCCATAACATATTTTTCTTTCTCCAAAATACTGATAAAAATTTCACACCTATTGGTACACTCACAACTCAGTATTTTAACACTTAAAAATCACTATTCATCGATTTTTTCTCAAATTTGCCTATTTATTCAATTTTTCGCCCTGATTCCATTTCCAACCTTACTTTTGTCATTTAAAATCTCTAACTCAATGTTTAAGCCTCTTAACACACGGTTGGCAAATTACAATTTTGCCCTTTTGCCCTTTTTGGCCATAATACTTGGATTTTCACTAATCCATCAACTTTCATTTAATAATATAACATTAAAATAAACATTTAAATACTTGAGGTGTTATATTCACCCCACCTTTTTGAAATTTTGTCCGCAAAATTAAATCATACCTGCTCACTAACTCAGGATACAGCCGGAGAATCTCGTCCTCCCGCTCCCAAGTAGCCTCCTCAGGTGTGCGGCCTTCCCACTGAATCTTCAGCATGGGAATCACTTTACTTCTCAATCGCTTTTCACTGCGATCCAAAACTGCCATAGGACCAATGGGAGTCTTCAAGTTCTCCCTGATTTCAATATTATCCGGCATCACCACATGTGATTCGTCCGGAACATAACGTCGCAACTGCGACACATGAAAGACATCATGTAAATTAGATAACTGCGGGGGTAAGGCAAGCTGATAGGCCACCAATCCCACTCTTTTCATAATCTGATATGGCCCAATGAACCGTGGACTCAGCTTCCTCACACCCAGCGCACGGCCAACACCTGTGACCGGCGACAAACGTACAAATACGTGGTCACCTTCCTCAAATTCCAGCGGTCTATGCTTATTGTCATAATAACTTTTCTGCCGATTCTGTGCCTGTTTCAATTTTTCTCTGATCATTTCAATCTGCACTGTCGTTTCCTGCACAAAATCCGGACCAAACCTTTCTTTATCGCCTACCTCAGTCCAACAAGTGGGCGTACGACACCTCCTGCCATACAAGACCTCATATGGTGCCATACCCAGACTGGAATGAAAACTGTTATTATAAGAAAATTCCACCAGTGGTAAGTACCTATCCCAGGCATTACCCTGTTCCAGTGTGCATGCTCTCAGCATATCCTCAAGTGTCTGTATGGTCCTCTCAGTCTGACCATCAGTCTGCGGGTGATAAGCAGTGCTCAGCCGGAGCTGAGTGCCAAAAGCCTCCTGCAAGGCTCCCCAAAATCGTGAAGTAAACTTCGGGTCCCGATCACTAACAATGCTAATCGGTATCCCATGGAGTCTAACAATCTCCTTTACATACAGTGTAGCCAACTTCTCTGTGGTGTAGTCTACTCGTACTGGTAGAAAATGTGCAGACTTCGTAAGTCGGTCCACAATAACCCAAATTGAATCATAACCAGCTTGAGTTCGCGGCAATCCCACAACAAAATCCATAGAAATACTTTCCCATTTCCATTCAGGTATATCCAGCGGCTGAAGTAATCCAGCAGGTTTCTGATGCTCTATTTTCACTTTCTGGCAAACCAAGCACTTAGACACGTACTCGGCAACATCCCTCTTCATCCCAGGCCACCAGAACTTCACTTTCAAATCTTGATACATTTTTGTGGCACCTGGGTGGATAGCATATTGACCCTTATGGGCCTCAGTCATAACTTCCTCTGCAAGTTCCTTGGGCACAACAATCCTGCCCTGATATAACAATAGTCCCTGTTCATTAACAGATATGCCACTCTGGCCTTTCAAATACTTTATACTTTCATTTCTAATCTGAGTCTCTTTAATCTTCTCGTGCAGCTCGTTCTCAATCCGAGTTAACTCCATATCACACATTCTTCCTGCAAAGAAATCCGTTATTTTCATATCACGGAATTGCTCAATCACTTCATTGTCCCACATCATCATATGAGATAAGTTAACAGACTTCCTACTCAATGCATCTGCCACAACATTAGCCTTTCCCGGGTGGTATTTCAGCTCAAAATCATAATCCTTCAAGAATTCAACCCATCTACGCTGCCTCATATTCAGCTCCTTCTGATCAAACAAATATTTCAAGCTTTTATGGTCGCTGAACACAGCAAACTTCATCCCATACAGGAAATGCCTCCAAATTTTCAAGGCAAACACAATAGCAGCCAATTCTAAGTCATGCGTCGGATAATTTTCTTCATGCGGCCTCAACTGCCTAGACGCATATGCAATAACTTTTCCTTCCTGCATCAGCACGCTCCCTAAACCTTTCTTAGAAGCGTCACAATATAATACAAACTCACCCTCCGGATCAGGTAAAGTCAACACCGGAGCAGTAGTCAATTTCTCTTTTAGCAGCAGAAAACAGTCCTCACATTCCTGGGTCCACACAAAAGGAGTATCCTTTCGTGTCAATCGGGTCAACGGTAGAACCATTGCAGAAAATCCCTGTATAAACCGGCGATAGTAGCCAGCAAGCCCCAGAAAACTTCTAATTTCAGTCACAGTCTTAGGTCTTTCCCAGTCACTCACCGCTTCAATCTTGCTTGGATCCACTGCAACACCACTTGCAGAAATAACATGACCCAAAAATTGCACCTCAGACAACCAGAATTCACACTTAGACGGTTTAGCATATAACTTTTTATCTTTCAACACCTGCAACACAGTCCTCAAATGGTCCATGTGCTCCTCTTTACTCTTAGAGTAGATCAAAATGTCATCAATAAAAACAATTACAAACTGGTCCAAAAACGGTTTAAAAATGCGGTTCATATAATCCATGAACACCGCCGGGGCATTAGTAAGCCCGAAAGGAATCACTTGATATTCAAAATGTCCATATCTGGATCGGAAAGCTGTTTTAGGTACATCCTCCGGTTTAATCCGAATCTGGTGATATCCGGACCGGAGATCAATCTTCGAAAATACACAAGCACCCCTCAACTGATCTAATAAATCATCAATACGCGGCAATGGGTACCGGTTCTTAATAGTCACCTTATTCAACTGTCGGTAGTCAGTGCACAATCTCATGCTACCATCCTTTTTCTTTACAAATATCACCGGTGCTCCCCACGGGGACACACTCGGCCTAATGAAATTCTTCGCAGATAATTCTTCAATATGCTTCTTCAATTCAGCCAACTCAAGTGGCGACATCCGATATGGAGTCAAGGAAATCGGCCCCACACCAGGCAATAAATCAATCGAGAATTCAATCTCTCTCTCAGGTGGGAATTCCGGTATCTCATCCGGAAATACATCCTCAAACTCATTAACAACTGGAATAGCAGAAATCTCTTCCTTTTTATCACCCACCAATCCGCCCAACAAAACATAACCCAGATCTCCAGCCTTCAAGGCTTTCACAGTCTGACTGACAGATAAATACAAAGACGGACAAACAGACGGCCTCTCGTGAGATAGCAACAACCTCTTTCCGCAACAATCAATCATTGCGCAGTTCCGAGACAACCAATCCATCCCCAAAATTAAATTGACAGAGGCCAGGGGTAAGATAATTAAATCAATGGTATAACCCCTGCCTAAATAAGTGAACTTTACATCTTCACAAATCCAGGACGACTCACTAACCTCTCCTGTAGCAGTAGTAATTCGCATCGGAGGAACCATCCGTGTTACCTTTAAATCCAGCGCCTTAGCCACATAGTCCGCCACAAATGAATGTGTCGCTCCCGAATCAAACAATACAGATAAATCAACATTAGATAGAAAAATTATACCTTTGACCAAATTCGGAGCCTTTTCAGTACGCTGCGCATTAGTAGTATAAACTCGTCCCACAGTAGGAACAACAGCAATAGGAGCAGCAGTAGTAGTAGTAGTAGCTGGCGGCAAGGCCTGCAGATTCGCAGCCTGCCCCGAAGGAGATGTACAATTTCTAGCAAAGTGGCCACTCTGACCACATCTAAAACAATTCGACGTACCAGCACCACATACACCTCTGTGGTATTTCCCACACTTCCCACATTGTGGGGTAAAATATCTGTTCGCAGCACCACCACCACCATTATTTCCACCCCTCTTGAACTGACCAGGAGGCTGCCTCACATGCAACCCCCTACCTCTATTATTAAAACCTCCTCTGTTGGTATTACCAGAAGGACCAGGTGTCCTCTTAACATCTTGCTCTTTTGTAGAATCGGATTTTGGATACCTCCCATAAACAGTCTCGACCCTTTTGCACTGGGTCACCAAATCAGCAAAGTTTCTCACTGCGGTATTTGACATCCTCTTAGCAATCTTCTCATTCAGCCCTCTTTGAAATTTAGCTGACAAGAATTCCGGAGTAGGTAGAGTACCTCCATAATTAGCAAACTTAACAAGTTCATTAAATCTCGCCACGTAGGCATCAACAGTCATCACTCCCTGTACCAGATTATCGAATTCTCCTTGCTTAGCCTCCCGAACATCGCGGGGAAAATATTCTTCATGGAATAATCCTTCAAACATAGTCCAAGTAAGGACCTCACCCTGAATAATAAATGGGCGAGACACATTGTCCCACCACTCTTGGGCATCACCCTCCAGCATATACACAGAATACAATAACTTCTGCGGATCTTGGCATCTCATAACCTGAAAAATCTTGTCCATGCCCCTCAACCAAGCAGTGACCTCCTTTGGGTCCCTTGACCCCAGAAATGCGGGTGGCTTATGTTTCCTAAAAGATATGAGCCTACGCTCATCATCAGCATTATCAATAACTTGCCCAGCAGCCCCAGTAGATTGGGCAACAGATGACGGATCAGGAACATAACTAGGATCCGTAGTAGTATGATGACTAGCCTCACCAGTGTGGTGACTAGCCCCACTCTCCCCCTGTTGAGGAGTAACAGATGGCGTCGGTGTAGGAGTCACCGTAGCCGTATGCGGAGGTGTATCTTCCCTCCTAGGACGACCTCTATCCGCCCTCAACTCAGCCATAAAGGCCTGCATCATATCCTGATTTGCTTTCATCAGGTTCTCTGTCATATTTCTGTTTGCAGCCGTTTCCGCCTGCAGAGCATTCAGTGCTGCAGTGATCGGATCCGGTGGCAAATGACCTGCACCACGTGCCCCACGGCGACCTCGTGCCCTACTCATGATATCTGTACATGTAACACAAAGGAATGAGCTGATCAGACCCACACTGAGGAATCACATATACATTAATCATAAATAGTTCACAGATAGCTATGGCACACAAGATACAAACACACAACAATCAGAGTTCCCTAAACAAAACTGCTCTGATACCATAAAATGTAACAGCCCGTTGTACACCGGTATTGTTAACATTGATTATGATATTAAGCGCAGTTACAATCACAGTGATTAGGTTAATTAAATTACGGGCAAATTTTTCTTTTAACATATTCCTTTTCTTTTCATAAGCACATTTTCCGTAATCAATTAAAACCATACTATAATTGTAAATGCCATTTGCGGAATCATACACTTTCTAACATCATAGATCATTCTTTTTATTCATTTCATTTAAACTCACCATCTTACTCTCACCTTTTACCAAGTTGTAGTCCTTTACGTTGTCTACGCGTGGTTTCAAACCACGTGTCATTTGGAGTTCTACCCATCAAGTTATACCCCTTTCTTTTAGTCTAGAAAAACCTGAATTTTCAAAATTTACACTGTGGTAATCGATTACCAGAGGGTGGTAATCGATTACCACCTGTCAAAAATGAGGCAGTAGCCAATTTTCTGAATCCTCTGTTCTGGTAATCGATTACCAACCTTGGGTAATCGATTACCTCACATGGTAATCGATTACCAAAGGCCAGTAATCGATTACCAGTGAAGACAGTAGCCAATTTTTCGTCCCCTGTTGCATGGTAATCGATTACCATGCTTGGGTAATCGATTACTATGCAGCAAAATGACAGATTACAGCTGTTTTGAGCCCCAAAAAGGGTGTGTAATCCATCCCTAACCCCTTGGTACTCCACATAACACATAATCATGTCCTAATGTTGGCTCTAGGCCCTTCCATCATGCATTTTCCTTAAGTTTAACATCAATTACATCATTATCAAATAATGGCCATTTACATGTACATATGGACCATTTTTACATCATTACACATCAAGACTTCAAGGCTATGAATGTGGCAATGGACAAGTCCCATGCTCACTCAAAATATACAGTTATCCAAGCCATGAATAACAAAACATAAACAAGACTTAGCATATGACCATGAACACTAACAAAAGCATGGAAAATGACATCATGCAATATGTTCATGCCCTAAGTCTCAAAATACTAATGGTATGCTATGTGCACTCCATAAACTCCTCCAAAAAGCCATGCAATCCCAATGCACCGCATGCCAATCCAACGTCCACTATACGGGCTTCTTGCCCGAAGCTCCTCCCGGCTCATAGTGACCTGAAATGTGGTCCCCCAAACACGGGGTGAGATATACGGATATATCTCAGTAAACCAATGGAGCTAGAGGCTCTCTCCACTCCATGGCTCACTAAAATGTATCAAAATGACATAATATGGCATGCAAGTAAAACAATATCACCATCCTCCTGGAGACACCCAAGAACATCCACTCATGGATTCATGTTCAAGGACTCCATCATATAACTCCCTGGACAGTCCTGGCGCCTCTCCCATGGTTGAGAAGACTCCATGGCAATACCCAACCGGAACTCCTCATGAGCCCTATCCGGCGGACGTCCCACGTTTGGATCATCCTGGCGCCGCTCCCAGAGTCGACTCCACGGCAATACCCGACTGGCATTCTCACAAGGACGAATCCAGCGGATGACCAAACTCCACTTGTCAACTGATCAGCGACCACACAATTTTCACACAATACAAGCAATATGCATACAAGCACACAAACACATCATGTCATCACTACATCATCCAACCACAACCTTCCTCTAGGTGGGGTGGAGCTCACTAGGGATTAAACCCAAGTTCCAAGAGTTTACCTTAACACGAGCAACACCGTTCCAAACGTATGCTCCAAATCAACTTTTCTCAATCCAACCGTGTGAGGCACCCTACAACAATCATCAAATCCCAATTACACAAAAACTCATTTTTCATCAAAATTCCTCAAAATTCTCTAAGTTACAAATCCATATTTTTCACCAAAAATTAACATAGCATTTCTAGCTTACAAACATGATTCTAAGGCCTTTTCATCTAATAGCATTTTTGCATTTGGGCTCTCTATCATCACACATCTAAAATCAAAGCTTTGAACACATATACATAGATCTATGGAATCAACTATCAAAAGACCACAAATATACTTACAATGGGTAGTATGATCACCACCAAGGCTCCACTAAACCATTTGAAGCTCAAAACTCCAAGAAATCATCAAGAACTCCTATGGGTCGGATCTGACTTTGCCTAAAACGTGGCCAAAGAGATGGATTCAAGGCTTCTAGATGCTACCAATGGCTTTGGAAGGTTGTTTACGATAGATTTCAACACCAAAATCAAGCGATTCGGTGGAGAAACGAAGAAATGGCAAGAAAATGGAGAATGGGAGAAAATGGCTTCTTTTTGCCTTGCAGAGAGCGTACGGGAGAGATGAGGGAAAAAGAAAGAAAGAAGGAAAGAAAAGGAGGTGGGGCCAAGTGACTTCGGTCACACGGGTCCCACACGCGATCTAACTTTAACTCCAATAAAATTTCCGATCACAATTCCTTAATCTAAATATTTTTCCAGTCCATGACATATTTTTATTTCTCCAAAATACTGATAAAAATTTCACACCTATTGGTACACTCACAACTCAGTATTTTAACACTTAAAAATCACTATTCATCGATTTTTCTCAAATTTGCCTATTTACTCAATTTTTCGCCCTGATTCCATTTCCAACCTTACTTTTGTCATTTGAAATCTCTAACTCAATATTTAAGCCTCTTAACACACGGTTGGCAAATTACAATTTTGCCCTTTTGCCCTTTTTGGCCATAATACTTGGATTTTCACTAATCCATCAACTTTCATTTAATAATATAACATTAAAATAAACATTTAAATACTTGAGGTGTTATACTATATAGAAAGTAGAACCAAATTTTGGAAAGTTAGCTGAGGTGTCGCATTCTCCTTAAATCTCAGCTTTTTGTTCACACTAGAGGATGTCTTGAAAACTTACTTCTTTGGGAAATATTTTTTTACGGTAAATAATTTTTTTTGAAACAAAAGTAAATAGTCTGTACAATTATTTTTTATAGGTGGCAGACAGATGTATTAATGGGCTTCTCGATTCTGGATTCAAAATTTAAACTTTCAACGTGAAATGGGTTGGAAAAGTTAAAATAATTAAAAGATGTTTTGAAATTTTCTATGTATTCATTGAATGTATTAAAAATAGTTGTAGTGCTGATACGGGTTGTTTTGGAAACTTAACCATCTTACTATATAGAAAGTAGAACCAAATTTTGGAAAGTTAGCTGAGGTGTCGCATTCTCCTTAAATCTCAGCTTTTTGTTCACACTAGAGGATGTCTTGAAAACTTACTTCTTTGGGAAATATTTTTTTACGGTAAATAATTTTTTTTGAAACAAAAGTAAATAGTCTGTACAATTATTTTTTATAGGTGGCAGACAGATGTATTAATGGGCTTCTCGATTCTGGATTCAAAATTTAAACTTTCAACGTGAAATGGGTTGGAAAAGTTAAAATAATTAAAAGATGTTTTGAAATTTTCTATGTATTCATTGAATGTATTAAAAATAGTTGTAGTGCTGATACGGGTTGTTTTGGAAACTTAACCATCTTACTATATAGAAAGTAGAACCAAATTTTGGAAAGTTAGCTGAGGTGTCGCATTCTCCTTAAATCTCAGCTTTTTGTTCACACTAGAGGATGTCTTGAAAACTTACTTCTTTGGGAAATATTTTTTTACGGTAAATAATTTTTTTTGAAACAAAAGTAAATAGTCTGTACAATTATTTTTTATAGGTGGCAGACAGATGTATTAATGGGCTTCTCGATTCTGGATTCAAAATTTAAACTTTCAACGTGAAATGGGTTGGAAAAGTTAAAATAATTAAAAGATGTTTTGAAATTTTCTATGTATTCATTGAATGTATTAAAAATAGTTGTAGTGCTGATACGGGTTGTTTTGGAAACTTAACCATCTTACTATATAGAAAGTAGAACCAAATTTTGGAAAGTTAGCTGAGGTGTCGCATTCTCCTTAAATCTCAGCTTTTTGTTCACACTAGAGGATGTCTTGAAAACTTACTTCTTTGGGAAATATTTTTTTACGGTAAATAATTTTTTTTGAAACAAAAGTAAATAGTCTGTACAATTATTTTTTATAGGTGGCAGACAGATGTATTAATGGGCTTCTCGATTCTGGATTCAAAATTTAAACTTTCAACGTGAAATGGGTTGGAAAAGTTAAAATAATTAAAAGATGTTTTGAAATTTTCTATGTATTCATTGAATGTATTAAAAATAGTTGTAGTGCTGATACGGGTTGTTTTGGAAACTTAACCATCTTACTATATAGAAAGTAGAACCAAATTTTGGAAAGTTAGCTGAGGTGTCGCATTCTCCTTAAATCTCAGCTTTTTGTTCACACTAGAGGATGTCTTGAAAACTTACTTCTTTGGGAAATATTTTTTTACGGTAAATAATTTTTTTTGAAACAAAAGTAAATAGTCTGTACAATTATTTTTTATAGGTGGCAGACAGATGTATTAATGGGCTTCTCGATTCTGGATTCAAAATTTAAACTTTCAACGTGAAATGGGTTGGAAAAGTTAAAATAATTAAAAGATGTTTTGAAATTTTCTATGTATTCATTGAATGTATTAAAAATAGTTGTAGTGCTGATACGGGTTGTTTTGGAAACTTAACCATCTTACTATATAGAAAGTAGAACCAAATTTTGGAAAGTTAGCTGAGGTGTCGCATTCTCCTTAAATCTCAGCTTTTTGTTCACACTAGAGGATGTCTTGAAAACTTACTTCTTTGGGAAATATTTTTTTACGGTAAATAATTTTTTTTGAAACAAAAGTAAATAGTCTGTACAATTATTTTTTATAGGTGGCAGACAGATGTATTAATGGGCTTCTCGATTCTGGATTCAAAATTTAAACTTTCAACGTGAAATGGGTTGGAAAAGTTAAAATAATTAAAAGATGTTTTGAAATTTTCTATGTATTCATTGAATGTATTAAAAATAGTTGTAGTGCTGATACGGGTTGTTTTGGAAACTTAACCATCTTACTATATAGAAAGTAGAACCAAATTTTGGAAAGTTAGCTGAGGTGTCGCATTCTCCTTAAATCTCAGCTTTTTGTTCACACTAGAGGATGTCTTGAAAACTTACTTCTTTGGGAAATATTTTTTTACGGTAAATAATTTTTTTTGAAACAAAAGTAAATAGTCTGTACAATTATTTTTTATAGGTGGCAGACAGATGTATTAATGGGCTTCTCGATTCTGGATTCAAAATTTAAACTTTCAACGTGAAATGGGTTGGAAAAGTTAAAATAATTAAAAGATGTTTTGAAATTTTCTATGTATTCATTGAATGTATTAAAAATAGTTGTAGTGCTGATACGGGTTGTTTTGGAAACTTAACCATCTTACTATATAGAAAGTAGAACCAAATTTTGGAAAGTTAGCTGAGGTGTCGCATTCTCCTTAAATCTCAGCTTTTTGTTCACACTAGAGGATGTCTTGAAAACTTACTTCTTTGGGAAATATTTTTTTACGGTAAATAATTTTTTTTGAAACAAAAGTAAATAGTCTGTACAATTATTTTTTATAGGTGGCAGACAGATGTATTAATGGGCTTCTCGATTCTGGATTCAAAATTTAAACTTTCAACGTGAAATGGGTTGGAAAAGTTAAAATAATTAAAAGATGTTTTGAAATTTTCTATGTATTCATTGAATGTATTAAAAATAGTTGTAGTGCTGATACGGGTTGTTTTGGAAACTTAACCATCTTACTATATAGAAAGTAGAACCAAATTTTGGAAAGTTAGCTGAGGTGTCGCATTCTCCTTAAATCTCAGCTTTTTGTTCACACTAGAGGATGTCTTGAAAACTTACTTCTTTGGGAAATATTTTTTTACGGTAAATAATTTTTTTTGAAACAAAAGTAAATAGTCTGTACAATTATTTTTTATAGGTGGCAGACAGACGTATTAATGGGCTTCTCGATTCTGGATTCAAAATTTAAACTTTCAACGTGAAATGGGTTGGAAAAGTTAAAATAATTAAAAGATGTTTTGAAATTTTCTATGTATTCATTGAATGTATTAAAAATAGTTGTAGTGCTGATACGGGTTGTTTTGGAAACTTAACCATCTTACTATATAGAAAGTAGAACCAAATTTTGGAAAGTTAGCTGAGGTGTCGCATTCTCCTTAAATCTCAGCTTTTTGTTCACACTAGAGGATGTCTTGAAAACTTACTTCTTTGGGAAATATTTTTTTACGGTAAATAATTTTTTTTGAAACAAAAGTAAATAGTCTGTACAATTATTTTTTATAGGTGGCAGACAGATGTATTAATGGGCTTCTCGATTCTGGATTCAAAATTTAAACTTTCAACGTGAAATGGGTTGGAAAAGTTAAAATAATTAAAAGATGTTTTGAAATTTTCTATGTATTCATTGAATGTATTAAAAATAGTTGTAGTGCTGATACGGGTTGTTTTGGAAACTTAACCATCTTACTATATAGAAAGTAGAACCAAATTTTGGAAAGTTAGCTGAGGTGTCGCATTCTCCTTAAATCTCAGCTTTTTGTTCACACTAGAGGATGTCTTGAAAACTTACTTCTTTGGGAAATATTTTTTTACGGTAAATAATTTTTTTTGAAACAAAAGTAAATAGTCTGTACAATTATTTTTTATAGGTGGCAGACAGATGTATTAATGGGCTTCTCGATTCTGGATTCAAAATTTAAACTTTCAACGTGAAATGGGTTGGAAAAGTTAAAATAATTAAAAGATGTTTTGAAATTTTCTATGTATTCATTGAATGTATTAAAAATAGTTGTAGTGCTGATACGGGTTGTTTTGGAAACTTAACCATCTTACTATATAGAAAGTAGAACCAAATTTTGGAAAGTTAGCTGAGGTGTCGCATTCTCCTTAAATCTCAGCTTTTTGTTCACACTAGAGGATGTCTTGAAAACTTACTTCTTTGGGAAATATTTTTTTACGGTAAATAATTTTTTTTGAAACAAAAGTAAATAGTCTGTACAATTATTTTTTATAGGTGGCAGACAGATGTATTAATGGGCTTCTCGATTCTGGATTCAAAATTTAAACTTTCAACGTGAAATGGGTTGGAAAAGTTAAAATAATTAAAAGATGTTTTGAAATTTTCTATGTATTCATTGAATGTATTAAAAATAGTTGTAGTGCTGATACGGGTTGTTTTGGAAACTTAACCATCTTACTATATAGAAAGTAGAACCAAATTTTGGAAAGTTAGCTGAGGTGTCGCATTCTCCTTAAATCTCAGCTTTTTGTTCACACTAGAGGATGTCTTGAAAACTTACTTCTTTGGGAAATATTTTTTTACGGTAAATAATTTTTTTTGAAACAAAAGTAAATAGTCTGTACAATTATTTTTTATAGGTGGCAGACAGATGTATTAATGGGCTTCTCGATTCTGGATTCAAAATTTAAACTTTCAACGTGAAATGGGTTGGAAAAGTTAAAATAATTAAAAGATGTTTTGAAATTTTCTATGTATTCATTGAATGTATTAAAAATAGTTGTAGTGCTGATACGGGTTGTTTTGGAAACTTAACCATCTTACTATATAGAACGTAGAACCAAATTTTGGAAAGTTAGCTGAGGTGTCGCATTCTCCTTAAATCTCAGACAACCAGAATTCACACTTTTTAGCATATAACTTTTCACACCTAACACAGAGGTCCATGTGCTCCTCTTTACTCTTAGAAAATGTCATCAATAAAAACAATTGAAAAACTTAAAAATGCGGTTCATATAATCCATGAACACCGCCGGGGCATTAGTTCTTTGGGAAATATTTTTTCCGGTTTAATCCGAATCTGGTGATATCCGGACGGTAAAGCACCCCTCAACTGATCTAATAAATCATATATACGCGGCAATGGGTACCGGTTCTTTTTTTTGAAACAAAAGTAAATAGTCTGTACAATTATTTTTTTACAAATATCACCGGTGCTAGGTAATTCTTCAATATGGCAGCCAACTCAAGTGGCGACATGTATTATGGAGTGGGCAATTCTCAAACTCATTAACAACTGGAATAGCAGAAATCTCTTAACCCACCAATCCGCCCAACAAAACATAACCACACTAGCCTTCAAGGCTTTCACAGTCTGACTGACAAAAATACAAAGACGAAACAGACGGCCTCTCGTGAGATTACAAAAATTATTAAATTGACAGAGGCCAGGGGTAAGATAATTTTTATTCACATCTTTCATTTGTCTTAAAAATAGTACCTTTAAATCCAGCGCCTTAGCCACATACAAATTTGTCGCTCCCGAATCAAACAGATTCAACATTAGAAACTTATACCTTTGACCAAATTCGGATAGACCTTTACGCATTAGTATAAACTTAGGAGCAGCAGTAGTAGTAGTAGTAGCTGGCGGCAAGGCCTGCAGTTCGCAGCCTGCCCCGAAGGAGATGTACAATTTCTAGCAAAGTGGCCATCTCCCATCTAAAACAATTCGACGTACCAGCTTTGTGGTAAACACTTCACACTTGAAAAAAATATCTGTTCGCAGACCACCACCACCATTATTTCCACCCCTGGATTGTTTTCAAAAAACCCCCTACCTCACTTACCAGGTAACATCTTGATTTTTGGACCTTGGGTCAAAATCAGCAAAGTTTCTCACAATTACAATCTTCTCATTCAGCCCTAAATTTATTCCGGAGTAGGTAGAGGCAAACTTAACAAGTTCATTAAATCTCGCCACGTAGGCATCAACAGTCATCACTCCCTGTACCAGATTATCGAATTCTCCTTGCTTAGCCTCCCGAACATCGCGGGGACTTTTTATGGAATAATCCTTCTCCAAGAAGGACCTCACCCTGAATAATCGAAACTTTCCCAAATCACCCTTTCATATACACAGAATACAATAACTTCTGTAATCGTTAAAATAGTGACCTTTTGGGTCCCTTGAAAAGATGTTTTAAATTTTCACATGGTAATCGATTACCAAAGGGAGTAATCGATTGTAATGTGCTCAGCCATAAAGGCCTGCATCATATCCTGATTTGCTTTCATCAGGTTCTCTGTCATAGTTTCTGTTTGCAGCCGTTTCCGCCTGCAGATTGATCGGATCCGGTGGCAAATGACCTGCACCACGTGCCCCACATTCGTAATCATATGATATCTGTGTAATCACATTACCATTAATCATAAATAGTTCACAGATAGCTTACACAAGATACAAACACACAACAATCAGAGTTACCATAAAATGTAACAGCCCGTTGTACACCGGTATTGTTAACATTGATTATGATATTAAGCGCAGTTACAATCACAGTGATTAGGTTAATTAAATTACGGGCAAATTTTTCTTTTAACATATTCCTTTTCTTTTTCATAAACACATTTTCCGTAATCAATTAAAACCATACTATAATTGTAAATGCCATTTGCGGAATCATACACTTTCTAACATCATAGATCATTCTTTTTATTCATTTCATTTAAACTCACCATCTTACTCTCATCTTTTACCAAGTTGTAGTCCTTTACGTTGTCTACGCGTGGTTTCAAACCACGTATCATTTGGAGTTCTACCCATCAAGTTATACCCCTTTCTTTTAGTCTAGAAAAACCTGAATTTTCAAAAATTACACTGTGGTAATCGATTACCAGAGGGTGGTAATCGATTACCACCTGTCAAAAATGAGGCAGTAGCCAAATTTTGACCTCCTCTGTTCTGGTAATCGATTACCAACCTTGGGTAATCGATTACCTCACATGGTAATCGATTACCAAAGGCCAGTAATCGATTACCAGTGCAGACAGTAGCCAATTTTTCGTCCCCTGTTGCATGGTAATCGATTACCATGCTTGGGTAATCGATTACTATGCAGCAAAATGACAGATTACAGCTGTTTTGAGCCCCAAAAAGGGTGTGTAATCCATCCCTAACCCCTTGGTACTCCACATAACACATAATCATGTCCTAATGTTGGCTCTAGGCCTTTCCATCATGCATTTTCCTTAAGTTTAACATCAATTACATCATTCTCAAATAATGGCCATTTACATGTACATATGGACCATTTTTACATCATTACACATCAAGACTTCAAGGCTATGAATGTGGCAATGGACAAGTCCCATGCTCACTCAAAATATACAGTTATCCAAGCCATGAATAATAAAACATAAACAAGACTTAGCATATGACCATGAACACTAACAAAAGCATGGAAAATGACATCATGCAATATGTTCATGACCTAAGTCTCAAAATACTAATGGTATGCTATGTGCACTCCATAAACTCCTCCAAAAAGCCATGCAATCCAATGCACCGCATGCCAATCCAACGTCCACTATACGGGCTTCTTGCCCGAAGCTCCTCCCGGCTCATAGTGACCTGAAATGTGGTCCCCCAAACACGGGGTGAGATATACGGATATATCTCAGTAAACCAATGGAGCTAGAGGCTCTCTCCACTCCATGGCTCACTAAAATGTATCAAAATGACATAATATGGCATGCAAGTAAAACAATATCACCATCCACCTGGAGACACCCAAGAACATCCACTCATGGATTCATGTTCAAGGACTCCATCATATAACTCCCGGGACAGTCCTGGCGCCTCTCCCATGGTTGAGAAGACTCCATGGCAATACCCAACCGGAACTCCTCATGAGCCCTATCCGGCGGACGTCCCACGTTTGGATCATCCTGGCGCCGCTCCCAGAGTCGACTCCACGGCAATACCCGACTGGCATTCTCACAAGGATGAATCCAGCGGATGTCCAAACTCCACTCGTCAACTGGCAAGTGACCACACAATTTTCACACAATACAAGCAATATGCATACAAGCACACAAACACATCATGTCATCACTACATCATCCAACCACAACCTTCCTCTAGGTGTGGTGGAGCTCATTAGGGATTAAACCCAAGTTCCAAGAGTTTACCTTAACACGAGCAACACCGTTCCAAACGTATGCTCCAAATCAACTTTTCTCAAATCCAACCGTGTGAGGCACCCTACAACAATCATCAAATCCCAATTACACAAAAACTCATTTTTCATCAAAATTCCTCAAATTTCTCTAAGTTAAAAACCATATTTTTCACCAAAATTTAACATAGCATTTCTAGCTTACAAACATGATTCTAAGGCCTTTTCATCTAATAGCATTTTTGCATTTGGGCTCTCTATCATCACACATCTAAAATCAAAGCTTTGAACACATATTCATAGATCTATGGAATCAACTATAAAGAAACCACAAATATACTTACAATGGGTAGTATGATCACCACCAAGGCTTCACTAAACCATTTGAAGCTCAAAACTCCAAGAAATCTCAAGAACACTAATGGGTCGGATCTGAGTTTGCCAAAAACGTGGCCAAAGAGATGGATTCAAGGCTTCTAGATGCTACCAATGGCTTTGGAAGGTTGTTTACGATAGATTTCAACACCAAAACCAAGCGATTCGGTGGAGAAACGAAGAAATGGCAAGAAAATGGAGAATGGAGGTTTTGGCTCTCTTTTCCTCTGTGGTGCGCACGGGAAGTGAGGGAAAAGAAGAAGGAAAGAAGGAAAGAAAAGGAGGTGGGGCCAAGTGACTTCGGTCACACGGGTCCCACACGCGATCTAACTTTAACTCCGATAAAATTTCCGATCACAAATCCTTAATCTAAATATTTTTCCAGTCCATAACATATTTTTCTTTCTCCAAAATAATGATAAAAATTTCACACCTATCGGTACACTCACAACTCAGTATTTTAACACTTAAAAATCACTATTCATCGATTTTTCCCAAATTTGCCTATTTACTCAATTTTTCGCCCTGATTCCATTTCCAACCTTACTTTTGTCATTTGAAATCTCTAACTCAATATTTAAGCCTCTTAACACACGGTTGGCAAATTACAATTTTGCCCTTTTTGCCCCTTTTGGCCATAATACTTGGATTTTCACTAATCCATCAACTTTCATTTCACAATATAACATTAAAATAAACATTTAAATATTTGAGGTGTTATATTCACCCCACCTTTTTGAAATTTTGTCCGCAAAATTAAATCATACCTGCTCACTAACTCAGGATACAGCCGGAGAATCTCGTCCTCCCGCTCCCAAGTAGCCTCCTCAGGTGTGCGGCCTTCCCACTGAATCTTCAGCATGGGAATCACTTTACTTCTCAATCGCTTTTCACTGCGATCCAATACTGCAATAGGACCAATGGGAGTCTTCAAGTTCTCCCTGATTTCAATATTATCCGGCATCACAACATGTGATTCATCCGGAACATAACGTCGCAACTGCGACACATGAAAACATCATGTAAATTAGATAACTGCGGGGGTAAGGCAAGCTGATAGGCCACCAATCCTACTCTTTTCATAATCTGATATGGCCCAATGAACCGTGGACTCAGCTTCCTCACACCCAACGCACGGCCAACACCTGTGACCGGCGACAAACGTACAAATACATGGTCACCTTCCTCAAATTCCAGCGGTCTATGCTTATTGTCATAATAACTTTTCTGCCGATTCTGTGCCTGTTTCAATTTTTCTCTGATCATTTCAATTTGCACTGTCGTTTCCTGCACAAAATCCGGACCAAATCTTTCTTTATCGCCTACCTCAGTCCAACAAGTGGGCGTACGACACCTCCTGCCATACAAAACCTCATATGGTGCCATACCCAGACTGGAATGAAAACTGTTATTATAAGAAAACTCCACCAGTGGTAAGTACCTATCCCAGGCATTACCCTGTTCCAGTGTGCAAGCTCTCAGCATATCCTCAAGTGTCTGTATGGTCCTCTCAGTCTGACCATCAGTCTGCGGGTGATAAGCAGTGCTCAGTCGAAGCTGAGTGCCAAAAGCCTGCTGCAAAGCTCCCCAAAATCGTGAAGTAAACTTCGGGTCCCGATCACTCACAATGCTAATCGGTATCCCATGGAGTCTAACAATCTCCTTCACATACAGTGTAGCCAACTTCTCTGTAGTGTAGTCCACTCGTACTGGTAGAAAATGTGCAGACTTCGTAAGTCGGTCCACAATAACCCAAATCGAATCATAACCAGCTTGAGTTCTCGGCAATCCAACAACAAAATCCATAGAAATACTTTCCCATTTCCATTCAGGTATATCCAGCGGCTGAAGTAATCCAGCAGGTTTCTGATGCTCTATTTTCACTTTCTGGCAAACCAAGCACTTAGACACGTACTCGGCAACATCTCTTTTCATACCAGGCCACCAGAACTTAACTTTCAAATCTTGGTACATCTTTGTGGCACCTGGGTGGATAGCATATTGACCCTTATGGGCCTCAGTCATAACTTCCTCTGCAAGTTCCTTGGGCACAACAATCCTGCCCTGATATAACAATAATCCCTGTTCATTAACAGATATGCCACTCTGGCCTTTCAAATACTTTATACTTTCATTGCGAATCTGAGTCTTTTTAATCTTCTCGTGCAGCTCGTTCTCAATCCGAGTCAACTCCATATCACACATTCTTCCTGCAAAGAAATCCGTTATTTTCATATCACGGAATTGCTCAATCACTTCATTGTCCCACATCATCATATGAGATAAGTTAACAGACTTCCTACTCAATGCATCTGCCACAACATTGGCCTTTCCCGGGTGGTATTTCAGCTCAAAATCATAATCTTTCAAGAATTCAACCCATCTACGCTGTCTCATATTCAGCTCCTTCTGATCAAATAAATATTTCAAGCTTTTATGGTCGCTGAACACAGCAAACTTCATCCCATACAGAAAATGCCTCCAAATTTTCAAGGCAAACACAATAGCAGCCAATTCCAAGTCGTGCGTCGGATAATTTTCTTCATGTGGCCTTAACTGCCTAGACGCATATGCAATCACTTTTCCTTCCTGCATCAGCACGCTCCCTAAACCTTTCTTAGAAGCATCACAATATAATACAAA
>JAVKPL010005101.1:0-23596 GCA_032173675.1 Gastrolobium villosum | reverse complement strand
GAAGAAAGCAAACCAAAGGTTAAGATGGAAAAGTACAAGAGTAAGGAGAAACTTGTGGAAACTAAGCTTAAAGTTTCTGAGAAACTTCTTCCTCACCCCACATACATATGATCCTGGAAAGGCACAACATTGGATCAAGAAAAGTGGGTCATCATTGGTAGCGTGCTTCCAACCACCATGAGTACAAAGAGTCCCCGTCAGGCTCGTGACGTTAAACAAGCGCTCATTGGGAGGCAACCCAATGTGAATTTATTTTCAAAAAAAAAAAGAAAGAAAAAGAAAAAGAAAAGGGAATGGAGATGGCTAGAATCAAATCTGGGAATGGTGGGCTCATGTTTTTCATCCATCTTGTGATTTGATTATTGCTGGGGACAGCAATTTCCTAAATCTGGGAATTGGGCGCACCACATTAGGTACAGAGGAGCCAAACTGAAAAGACCTCTAACAGAAAAAATTTCTGAATCAAGGGAGATTTCTAAACCTATCTGTCTTAATTTCTTCTGTTATTTCTGTTTTGATATTCTCTGAGCAACATACCTGGATTTGTGTTATCTGTGTTAGCTACTCATGCAATAAAATGATTAAATCTTAGAGAGCATATAGGATACTGTGTGAGAAGTCATAATGAATAAATGTATGAGTAATGCATTGAAGAATAAGACTTATTATTGCTCGTTTGATTGAATTCTTTGTTAAGAGTTACAGTTGATATGTGATGATAAAGGGAATTTAGATTCTAGTTTGATTGCACAGCCGTGAGGTTTGAGCCTATACAGTAAATTTTCTTTGTAGAGAGACCTCACTGTGATAATACTCTAGAACTTGATCTGTTTCTCTGTGATGCATGCATGATCTGAAATGATTAAGGCAATTCTTTCTTGTTAACTACTTGGCCAAATAACTGTCCAAAAAAATAAAATAAATAAAAATAATTCCATTTGCTAGCCCCTTTGAGCCTTGGCCTATTAATTTTTTTATTTTTTTTTAAAATTCAACCATGAGACACTTGACTTCTTTTCCTATTGACATACCTTGAATGAGATTGAAGCACTTATTATAGAAAATTCAAGGAAAAAGTCCATAGAAGTTAAAGTGATGGCAAAAACAAAAGCTGAGACCAAAGAGAAAAAGAACAAAATGAAAAGTTGCATAGCAACGGAAAAAGCATGAAAAGGTCAGGAAGAAAGAAGAAAAGAAAAGTATGAATAGAAAGGGAAAAACTAAGTGAAATTGTGTCTGAGCATGAACAACTAGTAGTGTTTCAATCTCATAGTAAAAATTAGCCACTTTCCCAAATATTCATACCTTAGCCTAAGCCAAGTTACAACCTTGCAAAGATCTTTGGATCTAATTGTGCATGTGTTACATATTCCTCATTCTTAGGAACTTGAGAATAGGATCAAGCCTATGGTAGTCTTATTGCACTGATGGATTGAGAGTTTAAACCCAATATACAAGAGTGAAAAGTGCAGTGATTATCTTCGTAAGGAGTGATCAAGCTAGATTCTAATCCCTTATGCAGAAATTGATTACTGAAATTCTCAACTTTGAATTCATTCATGCATAGCATTATGACTTTGAATCTCTTCAATGTAGGAAAATGCATTAGTGACATACATTTTTCTCACAGGGCTTATTATTGCTGCCTAATGTTTGATCTTATTTATTGCTAGGGACAACAATATCTAAATCTGGGAATTGTTTGATATGCCTTCAGCATATAGATATTTCAGAGTAAAAAGAATAAGGATTTGACAGTAATTCAGTAATAAAGGTTATTATTTTTAATGAATTATTAACAATCCATGTTCAGACACACTTTCACTGATTTTTCTATATTTTTATAGGTTAAGAGGTGAAGAAATTCAAAATTTGAAAAACAAAGAAGGGAAGACCGCGCGAGAGAGACCGAACAAGGCGCCAGAGGATCGCACCACTATTGAATTCAGAATTTGAATTCAAAATCTGAATTCAAATCTGATTTAATTTAATATTTCCGTTATACGTTTTTGTAATAAAGTGTAATTTAATTCTTCGGTTACGTAATAAGTGTAATTTAATTCTAACGTTATCAGAGGGATATTTTCATAATTTGCACGGAAACCCTAATTGGCTGCTATTTGAAGGGGTCCCCTCCACACATTCAGGGGATGCTACACTCCATTCCTCATAATTCAGATTTCTTCAGAGGAGAATCCGGAGTTCTTCGAGTTCTTCAAAGTTCTTCGTGTTCTTCTAGTTCTTCTTCTTTTTCTTTTTGTTTTATGTTTTATTTTTGTAGATCAGTCATGACTATGGTTGGCTAGATCTACTTTTATTGTGGTAAGGGTCACAACCCTTGATGTGAACCCCTTGTAATTTGGATCAGGTTTATGTTTATTTATCTAATTGCATTTATTTTCCTTTGCTCTTCATCTATAATTCTTTTAGATCTGATCATTCTAATGGGATTGCGAGGGTTAGGGTTCGCAATAGGGATATTGGGATCCTAATTCCTGACAAGAAGGAAAGTAACTGTTCATGTATGCACTAGGGATAGGCTACATGAACCGCAAACGTGAAAGATTCATTGAGTTATACGTTTAATCTAAAAAGGAATTACTAAGGGATTAGGGTTCTAATAGGGTTAATAAGGTTAAGATCACTAAGGGATTAAGGCTTAACCAATCAAATAAAAGATGGTGAATCGTTTGATCAATGGGTAAATCGAATGTAAACGTTGATTCGAATTACAAGGTGGGGATCAGAAAGGTGTTTGTCCTCTTACTGCAATATTTTCTCAATTATTTTTTACATCTTTTATAATTCAATCTTTCTTCATCTCTTTCTTCAGAAAACCCTAAAAATACGCAATTTACTTTTTAATTTACTTTTTGTTTTTAAACCAACAACAATTGCTACCTCTTTTGATCCGTTCAACTTAAGGGGACTGGTTATTGTAGTACTTGGTCTACAATCCCTGTGGAGACGATACTTACTTATCACTTTTATTACTTGGAACGATCGGTATACTTGCCGATTTCGCAACAAGTCATTAACCATGGTGCTTTATTTATAATGTCATATCTTAACTATAGAGCAAAAAGAGAAGCTTTCGGAAATGGAGCAGCAACAGAAGAAAGCTGAGGCTGCCCAAAGGCGTAAAATGCAAGTTGAGAAGGCTGCCAGGAAACGTGAGGTATGTTTTTGTTCTCTCCAAATTGCACCTTTCCTTACACAGATAGGCATGACAATTTGAATTCATTTTGTAGGAAGAAGCTATCAGAAAAATACTTTGTCAAGACTCCAGTAGGAAGAAGCGAGAAGATAAAATAAAGAAGCGCCAAGAAGAGCTGGCACATGTTGGTTTTTCAGCTCTAAATGAATTTCCTACACTCTATTTCAATATATATTTTATACAGCTTTCAATTTTTATTGGAATATTCTTTATAGGAGAAGGCAGCCAACGCACGAATGCTTGCATCTAACACCATCAGATATGTGTCGTGTCCTACTGGGACAGTTGTGACTTTTCCTGATGAAATGGGGCTGCCTAGCATATTGACCTCCAAACCCGTCAGGTATCAGGCTATACTAATTTGGTTTATAGTACCTGTTAGACTAAAAAATTGAGAAGAATGAAATTGATATTAAAAAATGAGTTGTAGTGACTGCCTTTGGCTTTAGCTATTTCCCTGATTTTGACAACAACAAACATTGGTCTCAAGTTAGAAACATGTGCTTTTTGACTAACACATCAAAACTTTCTTTCTCTGTTAATGATATCATTGGGTATTGTTTCAGTTATCCTCCACCTCGTGAGAAGTGTGCTGGTCCATCTTGTTCGAATCCATATAAGTATCGAGATTCAAAATCAAAGCTTCCTCTTTGCAGTCTCCAATGCTACAAAGCGGTCCAGGAGAAGATGGCTGCTGAAACTATCTCTTGATGTTGCCAATGATCCTCAATCACTGGTTTCTGCCAGTTATATTGCACCATTGATGTTTTTGTCTCTGGTAGAGGCTTTAGATTACAGAATTTGTGCGTTGAGCTTTTGGTAGAGAGCTCATTTTGCGGATTGTTCATAGGTTAAATTAGTCAAAGTTTTTTTTTTGTTTTTTTTTTGGGTATTGGATTTCATATCTATTAACTTATTCATTTGATTATTTCTTTCATTTGGAGAAAAAATTACTTATTGTTTTTAAGGATTCATTAAAATATTTCGCTAATTACAATTTTGGAGTTAGTTTTCATATAATTTGTAAGCTGAATTTGAAATTTTAAAAATACATTTCAGCAATAGATGTAAGTGCTAGCATATAAGAATAACCACAACTGTCATGTTCGTCTTTAGGTGGAATCATAAAATTCCTTTCTAGTTTTTTTTTTTTTATAACAAATTCCTTTCTAGTTTTTGTTGTTCTTTTCATAAAACTCTAAACGTTGTCATATTCACAAACGAAGTCAGCTGATTGTTATAAAATAGTTAATATTTTTTTTTTGATAAACAAAAATAGTTAATATTAAAATGACCTATATTAATGATAACTGTAGAGAAAATTTTTGCAAAATATTGATGAAGGGATTAAAAGGTGGGCATGACAACGTTTTAATTTTTTTATTTATTTTTTTTTAGTAGGGCAAGGAGCCCAAAACAAAATATTTATTCAATTTTTAGTTTGGGAAATTGAGATTTTTTACTTTTTACTTTTGGGGTTCGAGTTCCAATCTTGAGATTTTTTTTTTTTAATTATATTTGAAATGTGTTAAGTGTATTTGATGGCATGGAAAATTGGTATGAATTTGGATCTTATGATTATACTTGTTACTTGCCATTATTATTGATAGTTTTACCCATATTTTTGACCTTGGGATATTGAAAAGGTCAAGATTTCCTTACACTCTTAAGCTGGTGTTAAGTGGATTATAAGCTTCTGTATATCGTAATTGATGTTAATTGAGTTTGCTTACTTGTATTTTAGTTCATAATCATATTGGCTAAAATGGGTTTCCCCATGGGCTGAAATTCTTGGATAAAGGAGATGAATAAGTTGGCACTTGATAATTTCATAATCAAAATTTATGTACAAGGAAACCATTAGAGTGCATCAAACCTTTGATTTTGAGATATATAGTAAGATAAGCATAGTGTACACTGCTCTGTGTCTTAGTGGAGGTTCTTGTGGTCTTGTGTTTTTTAGGATTATAAATATGGCAGATTCAATGCTAAGATGGTGATGCAGAAAGGTCGTCCTAATGGTCCTCAATCCTGTCAAATTCGAATTGCTGAATGTGTGGTTGGTGATGACAGTAGAATGATCATATTCTCTGCTGGAAATGATCAAGGTATATACGTTATTACTTTAGTTTCGCTAAGCTACCCTTGTATAAGTTTTCCTTACTGTATCATGCTATTGTTATTGTCATCATATTTTTACATTCTTGTTGGTTGTTTTTAGCTTTTTAATTGGCCGGAGGAAGCGCTCTCTTTCATTATTTTCCATGGAGTATTCATATATCATGTGTCAAGTGTTTTATATTGTCCATTTTTATGGACATCTGTCATTTCTGCTTGATGTCTTTAACAATGGCTCTATTTTGTCCGTGTCATGCATCAAGTATTTTTATTTTCTCAATTTTCTTTGCCATGTATCAAATATTAAAAAAAAAATTATGTACTAAAAAAAAAATTGGCACTAGCTAATTTTTTGTCCTGGCTCCTCCACTGTTTCTATATGAAAATGGGAATGGCTTGTTCCCATTTGTATTTGTTCAATTGAGTTCTGAGTTTCTGATCTGAGCTTTTTTCTTTCTTTTTTTCCTGAACGGAAGTTGTATATAAAGCAGGGAAGTTTGTGCTCAAGTAACCCATCTTTCACATAAATGGCCGATACTGCTGTTTGGGAATCACTCCGTAAAAGGAGGAGGGATTTGGAGGAAGAACATACAGTGGGCTTAGTTCATGACAGCAGTGTTGTGATTAAGCAGCTCAAGGTGAGAGAATGTTTGAAGGGAAAGAAGTATCTAATAGTGCTTGATGACTTTTGGAAAACCCAAGTTTGGGACGAGGTAAAAGGTGTCTTTCCTGATGACAAACACAGTAGCAGAATACTGGTAAAAAGTCGTATAAAGGAGGTGGCTTCTTATTGTGGAACAACACCTCCCTATTACCTTCCATTTCTCGATAAAGAAGAAAGTTGGGAACTGTTTTCCAAGAAGGTGTTTGAAGGTCACGTGTCATAAGCTAGTCAAGGACCAGAGTTCTTCAGGAAGCTCATCCAAGTAATGGCACTGATCGATGAGAATATACTGTAGATTAGGCATTTCACCTTTCTCTAATCTCCACTTTTTGACAAACATTCGCTTCATCTCAAACACTCGAAGCCGTGGGAACTCTCCAGCTGCAAAAATAAGGTCAGAAAGATTGACGAAACGTCTTAGTTTCAAAATTTGAAGGTTGACAAGCCGTCCTAGAGTGTTCATGATATCCTTGTTGTGGCTAAGTGAAACATGTAATGTTATCTTCACAATATTTGTTGGAAACACCGATGGAAGCTGTTCAAAGCCTTTTAATTTTGTCGAACATAGATTGGTTAGGCTTGACAGCTCGCTACACCTTCTCATTCCCTTCGGACGAATCTGGCATAAAGGTAGTCCTCGTAAATGTAGCAATTCTAGATTCCAAAGGCTGCATATAGAAGCTGGAATATCTGTGTCAAACGTCGATGTTTTCAAGTGCCTCAGATGGATCATCATCTTCAAATCAGTGCACAGTGAAGAAAAAAGTGATGCTTCAGCATGTAGCACACGGGCCAACTTGAAGTTCTTGAAAAAGTGATCATGATCTTGGCATATCACTCCGCAAAAAAAGAACAAGGAACGAGTGGATGATTGATTAAATTTGTCAAAAGAGAGATAAGATTGTGCTCTCCCGTGCAAGGACAATCTACGGGGGTTGCTCAGTCTATCCATGTTCGCCTCCGTGCAAACCTCCAAGAACATATTGGCTTTGCTCTAAGATATGCAGAGTTCACAGAAAATTGATATATTGAAGCTTAGTTATGAAATCTTACCTCCAAGATTAAAACCATGCTTTCTGTATTTTGCAATCTATCCTAAAGAGTATGAGATTATCGATTGCCGAAGGATTCATCACAGGAAGGCGTAAGTGTGAACAATGAGCTGATGTGGCAAGCTCACGACCGTTGGATATGATCAAGAAAGATGGACAACAAGCATCTGAACTTTTTGAATTCGTTAATTAGGAAATTTAGTTAGAAGTTAGAAGTTAATTTTTTTAGTTTTCAAATTTTATTTATGAGCAGCAACAAGTAATAGAGTTCTTGGAGTGACTCAAGAAACTCTGCCTTTTGAAGTTCTGTAATTCTGATTAGCTTCAATTTGTTGAACAATTTCATTGTGAGAATATGGTTTGTATCTCTTAACTCTATTACCTTTCAACTTGGGCATGCAATTACAATGTTTCCTTTTTGTTACGAGTTTCTTAGTTGAATTTTCTGGAATCATGTGTTTCTAAATCTTTTCATGGAATCTGGATGATTAGGTTGATACCCATTAATTCTAATTACTTGTATAGTTCAATCTTGATTTTTAGTTAGCAATATCTTGTTGTTTGATTTTTAATTAGTGCATATTTTACTGTTTATTGTAGCTAGATTTATGCATTTTTTCCCTTTTGCATTTAGTTGTGAAGATCTTAAGTTTATGATGTTTAATTTCTGATTTTGGTCAGTAACACTGCACTTCTATTTTTGGTTGTATAATAATTCAGTTGGCTGTATACAATCACCTCTATAATGACCCCAATTGGTAAATCTTAATTACAGATTTAATTTAAGGATTTAAATGCCATAATTAGATTCAGTGAGAAGTTTCGAGTATTTTGACTGTAATCATGACTATGTTATGAGCAGTGCGTTCTGCCGGAAAATTCGCAGTCTTGCGAATTAACCGGTAGAGCTTAAATGAGCAAAATGATTTTAGAGACATAATTTGATAATTCTGACGACAAATATGAGTTCAGAATGAAAAATTGTATAGTGTGGCACTTTCCGTGAAAATCTCGTGAATAGTGTTTTTTTTACCGGGTATTTTGTACTGCTGTTAAGCAACCGGTAGAGTCCAGAAACAAATAATTGATGAAATAAGAATAAGAAAGTCCAATATATGCCAAGCAAGTCAATATAGGTCCAAGAAAATGATAAGTTTATAAGTTTTAAGTTTCATAAGTAAAAGAAGTGCAATTAGTGATTCACAGTGCATTTCGTCAAAAACGGTGTAGAAACCATACTGTGAATTATGAATATTGTTCCTTAGGACTTAAAAAATTATTGTAAATTATTTTAGTAAAATAAAAATATTTACGTAGCTTTAAGTTGGTTCCAGGGCAATTTAAGTAAAAATACGCGAAAGAAAAACAACCGGTAAAAAGAGGCACCTATACATACATGTCCCACTCACTTAAGTGAGCACCATTCACTCACAAAATCTCTCTTCTCTCTCTTCATGCCCGTGGAACAGCCAAGGAAAAGGGGGGGGGGGTTTAGGGTTTGTTTGGTTTTGTTGATTTTCTTTGAATCTTCCACCAAATCCAATGATCCACCACATGAAATTGCTTGTAAACCACCCAATGAACCCATTCCACCCATCAATTTGAGCTATTGTTGAGTGTGTGAAGAGTTCTCTCCCCCAAATTCGAGCTACTATTCATCAAAGGGGGAAAATGGAGCTTTTCATGGAGTTTTGCTTGGTGGAGGTTGTCTACGCTTTGGGTAGTTGATTAGAGGTAACAAAACTCTAGCCCTATGATTTTATTCTTGTGGTTTATGTTTTGAAAATTATGACTATGTTTGAGTGGAAATAAAGTAGCTAAAATTGGAAATTCTATGAAGTATTATGGATGTTTTAGGGTATAAGCATGCTAACTAAGCTTTTGTATATGTATAAAAATTGTAAAAAAATCCATGGAGTGGACCCTTTAGCATTTGGCCTTCATGGTGTGAGAAGGGGTTATTGTGAAAAAAGATTATATTATGTATTGTGAAGGTGGAATGTGTTGGAAATGAGTGTAAATAGATGAGTTAGTAAGAATGTTTAGTTGTAAAGAAAAATCCTTTGAAACATACCCTTGGTTTTTCGGCCTAGAAGGATTTAGAGAGTTTGAGATTCCAAAAATTTAATTAGAACTTGGTAGAGATATATTTATGTATGTGGAGTTATTAAATTAAGTGAAGGAAGAACAATTAAAAAGAAAAGAACCCTTTTGCCTATGGTCCTTATAGGATACGACCTATAGGGTATTTAGGGATATATTTGGTACATTTTATTTTAAATAAAATGTGTTGTGAGTAATGGTATAAAAGTGATAAGTTTTGAAGAAAAATAGCATGATTGATGTGAAAATTCTTAAGAGAATGTTTGATTAAATTAAAGAACATCAATGGTTATAAAGAGGTCTAGACTTGTGTATTGGCATAGCATTGGCAAAAATATAAAGAAATGAAGATAAGCGATAAAATGTATGCCTTATGGAAAATATAGGCATGATAGCATTTTATTGATTTGTATTGTGGATTCTTGCTCTAGGTGTACCTAGGGACGGATAAGAATCGGAATCTCTTGAAGACTTACATAAGTAACTTGCGTCACAAGTAAGCGGATTGAAAGCTTCAAGAGGTAAGCTCTATGTTTAAGGAGTCTTTTCCTACTTGAGTGCTCCACCATAGTTAGTAGACTATGGTTGGACTATATGACTGTGTAGACACTCTGTATAGGTGCATTCATATAGAGATATTTGATGATATGATATGATATGACATGATATGATATGATATGATAAGACTGATTCTGATATGATTTCTGTATTGACTTTTGGTACACAGATGTCTTATTGGGTTTTGCCTGAGATTGACAGTGTACACCTCTGAGTTACTCTATTTCCGTTTGGGGCCATCCCTTGGAAATGACGGTGCACGTCTCTGTTATGATATGATTATATGTTCTGCTCAGTTATGATATCTGCTATATGTTGTATCTATATACTCTGTATATGACTTTCATGCAGGAGCGAGCCAGGGGTATGGAGAATTCTCTATAAACCTGGAGCTTATTGAGATTTGTAATCTCACCCCTCTTTGGGGACATGATTTCAGGTTCCCAGACTGCCGGTGAACCCTCAGCAGGCAGAGACGCGGCACGTGGCTGAGACGGTCGACTGACCGGATTTTGAGTGGCCGTAGGCGACTACCTTTTTTTGGAGTGTGTTGATGTAGTTTAGATTTCAGTTATTTTGGGGATCATTATATCTGATCTTTCACTCTGTATATGGCCTGTATATGTCCTGTACATGTTCTTCAATTTGATGCATGTACATTTTTGTATTCAGGCATGTTGATATGATTATGTAGTATTCAGTTATGCTTATGTCTTGGATTGCATGCTGTTAGATTAGTGGCACGGAGCCAAGTTTTGCATGCGCCCATGGATGGGTATCTGATTATAATTGCATGACTGGTACTTCTGGATATAAATATTGTTGAAACTGTCTATCAGGAACTCTTAGGAGTGGGATTGGAAAATCCCCAGTTGTCCGATTTATAGAGGTTACTCTGTCCGATTTCCGTTTACGCTGAATAAGAATGTAAAAAGAAAAAGAAAAAGTTAGCTCGTATTTTCGTATGATAAGTCTTCCGCTGTTTCTGTTGTATCATATGTATGTTAATTGAACCGGCTCGAGACGGGGATGTTACAACCTCCGCCTGATTATTGGATATAAATATCTTCTTTCCTCTTTAGTTTTTAAAAGATGGTTTGAAATCATTGTTCTTCCCCCTCAATATTTCGTGGTGTTTGAGCAGGTGATAGCCCATTAGTATGTCTATATATATTGTACATTCTTCGTCAGTTTAATACCCACAGTTTTATTTCAAATGTTCCTCTCTTCTCTCTTTATTTAACATCCTTTTTTTTTTTACTTCAAGTCTACTTATTTGCGATTAAGAGAAAGACAAAGTAGAGTGGCGACTGTAAGAAACCGCACCGCTAATTAAAGAAGTTAATTAATTAAATGTGAGAATTAGGAAATAATTCCATATAATAATTAGTATGATGCTTTAATAACTATAAATTCCGTCGAAAATGGATGAATAAAATAAATGCAAAAGAAATTGATTTTGTGAAGTTTTTCAACGGAAAATGGATTCCTTCGAAGATTTTTGACGGAAAATGAATTCCGTCGAAAATGGATGAATAAAATAAATGCAAAAGAAATTGTTTTTGTGATGTTTTTTTGACGAAAAACGGATTCCGCCGAAAATGGATGAATAAAATAAATGCAAAAGAAATTGATTTTGTGAAGTTTTTCGACGGAAAATGTATTCCGTCAAAAACGGATGAATAAAATAAATGCAAAAGAAATTGATTTTGTGAAGTTTTGCGTCAGAAAATGGATTCCGTCGATGATTTTTTACGGAAAACGAATTCCGTCGAAAAGGATGAATAAAATAAATGCAAAAGAAATTGATTTTGTGATGTTTTTTTGACGGAAACGGATTCCGTCGAAAATGGATGAATAAAATAAATGCAAAAGAAATTGATTTTGTGAAGTTTTTCGACGGGAAATGGATTCCTTCGAAGATTTTTGACGGAAAATGTATTCCGTCGAAAACGGATGAATAAAATAAATGCAAAAGAATTTGATTTTGTGAAGTTTTTCAACGGAAAATGGATCCCATCGATGATTTTTGACGGAAAATGAATTCCGTCGAAAATGGATGAATAAAATAAATGCAAAAGAAATTGATATTGTGAAGTTTTTTTACGGAAAATGGATTCCGTCGAAAATGGATGAAGAAAATAAATGCAAAAGAAATTGATTTTGTGAAGTTTTCGACGGAAAATGTATTCCGTCGAAAATGGATGAATAAAATAAATGCAAAAGAAATTGATTTTGTGAAGTTTTTCGACGGAAAATGGATTCCGTCGATGATTTTTGACGGAAAATGAATTCCGTCGAAAATGGATGAATAAAATAAATGCAAAAGAAATTGATTTTGTCAAGTTTTTTTCACGGAAAACGGATTCCATCGAAAATGGATGAATAAAATAAATGCAAAAGAAATTGATATTGTGAAGTTTTTTGACGGAAAACGGATTCCGTCGAAAATGGATGAATAAAATAAATGCAAAAGAAATTGATTTTTTGAAGTTTTTCGACGGAAATTGGATTTCGTCGATGATTTTTGACGGAAAATGAATTCCGTCGAAAATGGATGAATAAAATAAATGCAAAAGAAATTGATTTTGTGAGGTTTTTTTCACGGAAAACAGATTCCATTGAAAATGGATGAATAAAATAAATGCAAAAGAAATTGATATTGTGAAGTTTTTTGACGGAAAACGGATTCCGTCGAAAATGGATGAATAAAAAAATGCAAAAGAAATTGATTTTTTGAAGTTTTTCGACGGAAATTGTTTCCGTAGAAGATTTTTGATGGAAAATAGATTCTGTCTAAGATTTTTGACGGAAAATGAATTTCGTCGAAAATGGATGAATAAAATAAATGCAAAAGAAATTGATTTTGTGAAGTTTTTCGACGGAAAATGGATTCCTTCGAAGATTTTTGACGGAAAATGAATTCCGTCGAAAATGGATGAATAAAATAAATGCAAAAGAAATTGATTTTGTGATGTTTTTTTGACGAAAAACGGATTCCGTCGAAAACGGATGAATAAAATAAATACAAAAGAAATTGATATTGTGAAGTTTTTTGATGGAAAATGGATTCCGTTGAAAATGGATGAATAAAATAAATGCAAAAGAAATTGATTTTGTGATTTTTTTTGACGAAAAACGTATTCCGTCGAAAAAGGATGAATAAAATAAATAGTGGGTCCCACCATTACATGAAAAAAAAAGGTGGGGTGTGAAAATCGAAGTAAGAGAAAATAAGATAAGTACCTCAAGTGAAAGGAGAGTAATATTTCCCATATATATATATATCGAAACTGATCCTATCGTTTCTATATGTTATGCTACATAATTTGGCTCAAGACCGCTACACCTACAGTCAGAGCTATTCATGTAATTGCTGGAGATATTACAAGAGTGCACGTGATAGTTGTTCAGTTTTTATTTTACATTAGAAAGAATTTTATTTTTTTTGTATATGGAAAACTTGTGAACTGAAATTTTTATTTGATAATACACAATTTATGATGAATGTATTTATAAATAGAGAAAGTTTCATTCGTTCTAATTTTCAATTTTCAATAATAGATTTTATAATGGATATATTTAATAAATAGTGCGTCCAAAAATGAAAAAAGGAAAAAAATTATTTCAATTTTTTAACTGATTCTATAAAAAAAATGAATTTATATTTCCCAAACTAAAATTTGAATAAAATTTTTGTTATGGGCTCCTTGTCCTACTAAAAAAAATGAATAAAAAAAATTAAAACGTTGTCATGCCCACCTTTTAATCCCTTCATCAATATTTTGCAAAAATTTTCTCTACAGTTATCATTAATATAGGTCATTTTAATATTAACTAATTTTGTTTATCATAAAAAAATATTAACTATTTTATAACAATCAACTTACTTCGTTTGTGAATATGACAACGTTTAGAGTTTTATGAAAAGAACAACAAAAACTAGAAAGGAATTTGTTGTATAAAAAAAAATAAAACTAGAAAGGAATTTTATGATTCCACCTAAAGAGGAACATGACATTTGTGGTTATTCTTATATGCTAGCACTTACATCTATTGCTGAAATGTATTTTTAAAATTTCAAATTCAGCTTACAAATTATATGAAAACTAACTCCAAAATTGTAATTAGCGAAATATTTTAATGAATCCTTAAAAACAATAAGTAATTTTTTCTCCAAATGAAAGAAATAATCAAACGAATAAGTTAATAGATATGAAATCCAATACCCAAAAAAAAAACAAAAAAAAAACCTATGACTAATTTAACCTATGAACAATCCGCAAAATGAGCTCTCTACCAAAAGCTCAACGCACAAATTCTGTAATCTAAAGCCTCTACCAGAGACAAAAACATCAATGGTGTAATATAACTGGCAGAAACCAGTGATTGAGGATCATTGGCAACATCAAGAGATAGTTTCAGTAGCCATCTTCTCCTGGACCGCTTTGAAGCATTGGAGACTGCAAAGAGGAAGCTTTGATTTTGAATCTCGATACTTATATGGATTCGAACAAGATGGACCAGCACACTTCTCACGAGGTGGAGGATAACTGAAACAATACCCAATGACATCATTAACAAAGAAAGAAAGTTTTGATGTTAGTCAAAAAGCACATGTTTCTAACTTGAGACCAATGTTTGTTGTTGTCAAAATCAGGGAAACAGCTAAAGCCAAAGGCAGTCACTACAACTTATTTTTTAATATTAATTTCATTCTTCTCAATTTTTTAGTCTAACAGGTACCATAAACCAAATTAGTATAGCCTGATACCTGACGGGTTTGGAGGTCAATATGCTAGGCAGCCCCATTTCATCAGGAAAAGTCACAACTGTCCCAGTAGGACACGACACATATCTGATGGTGTTAGATGCAAGCATTTGTGCGTTGGCTGCCTTCTCCTGTAAAGAATATTCCAATAAAATTGAAAGCTGTATAAAAAATATATTGAAATAGAGTGTAGGAAATTAATTTAGCGCTGAAAAACCAACCTGTGCCAGCTCTTCTTGGCGCTTCTTTATTTTATCTTCTCGCTTCTTCCTACTGGAGTCTTGACAAAGTATTTTTCTGATAGCTTCTTCCTACAAAATGAATTCAAATTGACATGTTTATCTGTGTAAGGAAAGATGTAATTTGGAGAGAACAAAAACATACCTCACGTTCCCTGGCAGCCTTCTCAACATGCATTTTACGCCTCTGGGCAGCCTCAGCTTTCTTCTGTTGCTGCTCCACTTCCGAAAGCTTCTCTTTTTGCTCTATAGTTAAGATATGACATTATAAATAAAGCACAATGGTTAATGAATCTAGTATAAAATTGATAAAATAAAGTAGAGGTAAATGCTCACTTCTGGGCGGTGCAGGTGGTAATCCATTGGGGAACTCAATTAAACTTGCACCAGATGCAGAGGCATCTTTGCTTAATTGAAGGGCCCGTTGGCGTGTTGTAAGAGTCATTTCCTTCCTCTTACTGTCATCCATCAATACATCAACAGATTCCTTCCTCTTCCTCTGTTTCTTCTTTTTCTTATCCTCCAGGTCTCCATCGGACACTACTAACTCCTCTTCATCCTCATAATCTGTGTCCTCATACATTTTATGAGATCTAGACCTTTTCTTACCATCTTTGCGTGACCTTGATGAGGATGCATTTTCCATATTCGAGACACTAGAGAGTTTCCGACGTTTCTTGCTTAATTCTGCAGAAACTTCTGATGTTTTCAGCTTTTCCAAGTATCGAATCTCACCATCTTGGTCGTCATCACCGAATTCATCATCAAGCACACGTCTCTTTGGTACTCTTTTGCTCTTACCAACTGGTTCAGACTTGTCTCCCTGCTTACCAGATGTGTTCTTTCCAGATATCTTGCCCATCATTGACTCCTCCTTCCCACGACCAAAACCACTCCTTGAGAAATCTTTCCACGGAATGCCACTCAGACCACTCTTCTTATTAGAAGGAGAATTATTATTATTATCATCCGAGTTACTCTGTAATAACACAATTTGATGACAGCAATCAAATCAGATTCTAAAGTCAAAAAAAGTCAAGAGGAATTATTACATCCAAAACAGAAATACCTGTTGCTTTTTGTGGGGTCTGGAGGCATCTGATGATGAACGTGAGCTCTTCATAGTCGATCCACTTCCTGAAGCACCGTTGGATGCAGAGTTAGCTTGAATAGTACGTGTCACACCGCCAACCTTTATTTTAAACTTTGTAATCTTGTTCTCACTCCCAGTCCGCAATCCATCCTGAGAAACACAATGATTAAGATTGAATTCTTTTCTCTTGGAATTATGGTCGTAACCAGCATTCTCATCACTAGATGCCTTGCCAGCATCCTCTGAAGGTGGCGTTGATGACAAGGGAGACAACTCATGACCTTCAGAAATAGGTTGTAGCTGTGAATAAGGTCTAGGCCTACGCAAAGTTTGACTCCTCTTCCTCTTCACAGCATTGCTGAGACCATCAAACCAAGTACCCCCTAAATCTTCCATTAAAGACTTGTTATTATATAATGGCTTAGGTAGAATTTTTGGTGACCCTTTCAACTACTACTGAGTGAAAAGCCTCAAAAACAACAATTATTACCGCTGCAATTGAGTTATATAAAACCATCAGAAAAAAAAACACAGAAAAAAACTAAAGATTCAATAAAATTGAGAAGAAGCAAGGGTGAGTGAATCGGTTAAAGACCTCGTTCTCGGTGAGTATGAAAGCTAGCCTATTTGCTCTGTGCGGCGAAGGTTTGGGGTTGGGGAAGATGGCGAAAGAAAAATATGAAGAAAACAGGATTCTTCTGAAAGTGCCATGTTTGAATACAGATAGAGCTTATATAAGGGCATGTTTGGGCTATGGCCCGATATTATAAGATTTGATATTATAAGGTTTGATTCTACAAGATTTAATTGAATTCTAATACTAATTAATGACGCCTTAATTAGGCGTGATTGATAACGCCCAAATTGAATGTGATTTTATGTAATAAATGCGTAATTATTTCCAAAACAACAATGAATTCTTAATTTTTTATTTAAAAACATTAAATTAATTTTTTGCCAGGGATTTTGTTGTATAAGCTTATTCTATACAATGGTCACACCAAACAACTGAAAATGTCATAACATATAGTATAACCTTATACTATGAGGCTTTATACATCACACCAAACATGCCCTATGTAAGAAACCGCACCGTTAAATTAAGAAATTAAGTTAATTAAATGTGGGGTTTTATTTTAATAGAACTTATGAGTCATAAGGTTAGCAGTTATGGAATTTATGAGTCAAAAGATTAGCAGTTATGGAATTTATAAGTTATAAGGTTAGCAATTATGAAATTTATGAGTCATAAAATTAGCAGTTATGGAATTTATGAGTAATAAGGTTAGCAGATATGACAGTTATTTAGGTTTCTATTCCTAAATACATGATATTTTTGGGGCTGGGGTTGGGGCAGATTATCTAATCAAGACACGGATTTTTTCTCTGAATTTTAGGGATGAAATTATATTTATTATAATAAAAAATTTATATTTTTTTTCTTTCTAAACTTAAGTTTAAATGTTTTTTTAGGGGGCAGGATCCTTTGACACCGGTGTCAAAATTTGAAATTTGACACCAAATCCCAACCGTTGATTTTCGTCAATCAACGGTTATCATTTATTGTGAATTACACTTATTAATTATTCATTAATTGCCAATAAATGATAAACTTTGATTGGCGAAAATTAAAGGTTAGGATTTCGTGTCAAATTTCAAAAATTTGACACCGGTGTCAATGGATCCTATCCCTTTTTTTAGATATTGAAAGATTTAGTGAAAGTTTTATGATAATATATGGGATGTATGTGCCCTCTCTCAAGTATCTATGAATGAGATACCTTTGATTGTAGGTTGATCACTGTGCACAATAACAATCGACATAGTCAAGACGTTGGGTGTGTGCACAGTGACAAACTAAGAGAGAGTGTGTACCTTATTGATTTAATCTCTTATTTATAGATAGGTTACCTGGCAGGAGTGGACTTTTGGTCCTCTTAGGAGTATTGGGGGTCCAATTGTTGATTCATTGCTGCCGTAGTAGGATTAGTATAATTAATGAATATTTCCTCGATTCCCTCTTAGCTGTTAGCCCTATTTAGACCTTCTAGAATGTGGGTTGCTTAGCTGTCTGGATAGGATCGTCATTAATAGAAGATTCCCTTCTTGTTTGTGCTGTCCTTTATTGGACCTTCTAGAATATACGCATTTGTCAGGTCCATGAGATTTATGAACTAAAGTATATATGTACATATATAATTACAAACTACTTTTAAATAAAGAATAAATCAAAAGTTGAGTTTTTTTTTGGTAAATTAAATGTTGAGTTTAACCTAATATGTAATAATCAAAATGTGGATCGATTTCTACATGATTATTTTAATTTAATCAGTTATTTGGAATTTGAGTCTCAGGGGGTGTATCGGATTGAGATTTCAAAGTATTTAATTGGATTAATTTTTGGGGGAAAAATTCATTGGTATTCTATTAAGATTTTAAATGATTGAAAAAAAGTCATGTGGTATTCGATGATTTCAAAAGATTATTTTAGAGTCCGTCCAAATCCGTCAGTATTCAATCATGATTTTAAACAAAGGAAAAAGGAAAACAATGTTGCAGTATTAAAAAATCTAACGATTTTAATGGATTTTCTATTGGTGTGGATTTCGTGAGACTTTTTAGCGAAAAATATAAATAAGATGCTTCTCTCACAATCTCACCCTAACCCCTAGAATTTCTTGAGATTTTTATATTGCAGTGTCTTCTTCTTCTTCTTCTTTTGGCGAGTTGACCTGCTCGAAATTGGGTTGTGCCGTGGGAGTTTCGTCAAAACTCAAAAATAGTAAATTTTTGGGCAATTTTTATCATAACAATAACCCAACAAGATTTTAATCTAATTATCTCTAAACAGCAGATTTTTGAGCAATTTGTAAGAGTTTTTGAAAGTTTAAAAAATGATTTTTCAAACTATTGATTGCGATTTTTCTTGGCACAAAAATGTTTAATTTTTGTATTAAAAATAACATGAAACCAATGTTATTAAAACCGGCTCGGTCATTGACCCGATCGAGGTACTGGGTCACTGGTTCAACCACTGGGTCACTGGTTCGACCGCATGACCCCGTAATTATATATAATTTTATAATTTATATTAAAAAATTATAAACATACTCAAATATCTAAAAAAAATGATAAAAATTTCAAATATTTTAATATAAAAAATAGTAAATCACATATTATTATTTAATAAAGGATCAAACAAAAATATAATGATCGTGATACGAGATTTTAGGTTCAGAAAATGACATCTCTAACTATAAATGAAATCAAAAAAATTTGGATAATGCATAATTGAGAGAATATTAGTGTTGTATGCTATGTAGCACCGACACCGACACGGGACACGTGACACGATACGACACGACACTCCGACACGTTAATTCTAAAAAATGTTAGATTTCGACACGTTAGGACACGTTTTGATATTAAATAATATTTTTAATTTATGTAGTGTATATTATATTTAATATTCAATAATTTAACAAAAAATGAATCTAAACTTATAATATTCATAAATTTTGCAAAGAAACATAAGGTATCCCAAATATTTATATTAAACTAAATAAAATGGTAATCGCAGTACAACGAATCTAATAACTAGAATTAAAAACTCAACGCAACGCAACCTTTGAAACTTTTTTTGAATTTTTATAACGCGTGTTGAAGTGTCGGGGAGTGTCGGGGTGTCCGAGAGTGTCGGGAAGTGTCGGACACGACACGTCAGGGTTTTTGAAGTGTCGGTGCTTCATAGGTTGTATAATAGCCCAATATAATTAATTAGCAAAATACATGTGATTAGATAATTAAGCATGTATTAGTGAGTAAAAGTAAGTAAATTCCCTTATAAAATTAATTGGGGTCACTTTTGAGGTAAAAAGTGTACTCTGTGAAAATTAAGGGGTATAAATGGGTGTAGACAAAAGTGCCCGAAATATAAAAATGGAAGTAGAAATATTCCTAGAAAAATATTTCAGACTTTTGGGTAAAGTTTGGTAATAAATGGAATTGAATAGATAGATGAACCGATACCCACTTAACCTGTGTTAAGTGGCATGTCACTTAAGGGAACCCTTATTTCCCTCCCCATTCCCGTGTGTGCAGAAAGAAAAGGAAAGAAGAAGAAAAGGGAAGGAGAAGAGGAAAGGAAGAGAAGGGGAAAAGGGGGAGAAAACCCTAGAGTATGCAAACCTTGATGGTTTTGAGTGATTCCAAAACCTAAACCACTCCAAATCTTCCCCTCTTTCATTATCCTAGCTTGGGTCTTGGTGGGGAGTGTTGTGGTTTGAGATATTTCCTAGTTGCTTGGAGAAAGTCTTCTACCTCCATGGTGGGGAACCAATCCTTGGTTGTGCAACCATTGGTGGTAAGATTTCATCCTTTGAACTCTATTTTCATGAAGAATCCATGATTTAGGTTTTGGATGAATAGTGTTTTGGGGTTTATGATTATGTGAGTGAATGGGATATGTTCTTTGAGGCCTAAGTATGCAGAAAAATGCTAGGAATGGCATTTAATCGGTGGAAATGTTTTGGTCATATGATTTTGTTTGGAAAATTACAAAATTATGCATTTGTTTGTTAGGCTTGTTTTTGTAAGGTTTGGTTTGGTTGATTGTTGATATTGTCCATGTGATGCTTAGGATTGAAGCCTTAACGTTGGAACCTTGGAGCTGTTAATTGATATGTGTTGTGAAGATTGGTGAAGAACAAAGGTTTAGTTGGAAGCTTTGAGGTAAGCCTTCTTTAATTCCCTTTATTGTTCCACCAAGCCCTGAACGGGTCATGGTGTGTTGTTGTATATAAATGCAATGAAATAGAGTAATGCTTCGTTATATGTATTTGCATGCTTTGGTGTGACATAGGATGGTGTTTCCCTATGTTGGTATGTAGCATGACGATGCGTAAATCATACTTGGTAGTTTAGCTGGCCAGTAGGACTATTTGCATCTGAGTATCCTTAGGACAGCTCGAGAGCTCGAGGGATTTCTCCTGGAGATGTTGTGTACACTTGCATGGATATGTATTTGCTGCATTATTATTGTCATTGCTATTACACTGTTATTGAACTATGGGGTGGAGAGATGCTCCAAGGACCCCTGGTTTACTGGATATATTCGTATATCTCACCCCGTGTGGTTGGGGACCCCCTTTCAGGAAAGGATGCTGCAGGAGCCTCTGATGGCAAGTGGCCATATTTGAAGTGATTGGGCATATGAAGATATCGTGTCATTTGATTAAGCATGTTATTTTGTAGTTCACATGTATAGGATTGCTAAATGAGAATCAATTGTCATATGCATGCTATATTTATTTGGGTGGACTTAGCCTATACTCATGCTTTTGGTATCTCTTTTGTTGATGGGAGCCAAGGAGTGATCATAGTGTTTTGTAGCTAAATCCCATGATTTGTAATCGAAACTTGTAAACATGTTATGTTGTAATTATTGGGTATTTGCATATATGATGAAATGATATGTATGCTTCTCTTGTGTATGAGTATCTAGAGAGACTAGAATTCATGTATTGAAAGGATTATATGATGTAAATTAGGTGAAAGAAGACCTTTAGGTTGGAAAACCAATTCAAAACAAAGATACCCTGTCTTGTTGTCCAATTTTCGTATCCTATACGATAGATTTGGATCCTTGTGTCTTGATGGAAGTTGTAGATATGTTTCTTAGCTTTCCATAGAGACCAAGATTGTGTAATTTGGATAAGTATAACTCAAGTTATGGTTAAAATACCACAGGTAGGTCAAACTGCCCTGTTTTGGGTGCTTGCTCCAGACTGTCTACGCTCGGAGCGTGGGATCTACGCTTGAAGCGTAGACCCACTGTCCCATTAATCTCCTCTACGCTTGAAGCGTAGAGTTCTACGCTTGAAGCGTAGACGTTTCAGCACCTGTCGCTTAGAAACCTCATAACTTGGGCTACGGTGCTCCGATTTGAGCGCGGTTTGAACCCACGCGTAAGTAATGAAAAATCCTATAATATTATGGGCAAATGAAGACCATAATAAGTGAAATAAAAGTATGGTATTATGCTTTAAGTATTTTATTCCGCAATGTATTATGGTTATGGTCACGCAATTGGGTAATTTTAGTTCGGCTTGTTTTAAAAGAGAAATTTAACCGGATTTTAATTGCACCAATGTGATTGTAACTGCGCTTAATATCATAAGTCAATGTTAACATACCGGTTCTAGAACGGGGTGTTACAACTATGGTATCAGAGCAGTTTTGTAAGGAAACTTATGGACTATTGTTATATGTGTTTAGTGTTTAATGCTTTGTAGTTGTTTTGGTACTCTTGATGATTATTGCATTTGTGATCACTTAGTGTGAGCCTGATCAACTCATTTCTGGGTGTAACTTGTGTAGTGTCATGACGAGGAACCGGAATAACGCGGAGGCATCGAATGCAAACGCTCAGCCAGATCCTGTTTTGGCTGCTTTGGTTAGGCCACGAGGTGGTCGTGGGGCAACGGTTGGGCAGCCGGATCCTATAGTTGAAACCCTGGCAGCTGTGCACAGGGAGTTGGAAGTTAGTCGTCGTACTAACGAGAACTTGCTTAAAACAAATGAGGACACACGGAATGCCATGACCGCTATGATGAACGAGCTGAGGGCGATGAGGGGTGCTAGACCCGAGAACCGGCAACCCTCTCCTCCTCCTCACACTGCCACGCCTACTCCACCTGCTCACAATGAAGAAGACGGAGCGGGTAATAATGAGGGTGAAGCAAGTCACCACTCAGGTAGTCATAGCCAGCACACTGAGGTGCGTCAACCGCATGCAGAACAGGTTGATGAGCACGAAGCCGAAGAAAGAAGATTAATGGCTTTCAGAAAACATGAACCTTCTTCTTTTAAAGGAGAATATGACCCTATGGTGGCAGCAAAATGGCTCCAAGCTATGGAGAAGATTTTCAGGGTTATGAGGTGCCCTGATGCATTGAAATTGGTCTACTCCGTTTATATGTTGGAAGAGGAAGCGGAGGATTGGTGGACTAATACTGTGCAACCTCTAGAAGCTGAAGGCCGGGAAATTACCTGGCGATTGTTTGAGACGCTGTTCTTAGACAACTACTTTCCTAGGGAGGCTAGGGAAAGGAAGCAGAATGAGTATAACGATTTGAAGCAGGGGTCAATGTCTATTGATCAATATTTTGTCAAGTTCAATGAATTGGTGAAATATGCAAATTATGGGAGAACTTTACCCACTTCGGCTGAGATGACCTCCAAGTTTCAGTGGGGTCTGAATGAGAAGATGTCTCGGAAGATGTCAAACTGTGACATCCGAGAGTTTAGCCGGTTTGTGAATCAGTGCAGGAAGGTAGAAGAGGTATATGGTGTGACCAGTACCAAGAAGCCTTCTGAGACCCAAGCACCTACTGCCAATAAAGCAACGGGCTCTGGTTATTGGAAGATTAAAAAGATGAAAGATAAGAAGCTGAGTGCGAACAACCCAGCAAATATATTCAAGAGGCCGGGGACTCAGAAGAATTTTATTGGTAGAGGACCTCCTCCTAAGTGTAAAGGATGTGGGAGGGAGCATAGAGGGCAGTGTGCCACCGGTGAAATTATATGTTATAAATGTGGAAGGCCCGGCCATTACTCGAGACAGTGTCCTCAGAATGAAGTGAGGACTATGGCAGTTCAAGCTGCGGCTGTTCCTGTTTCTGTTGTTCCTCCCATGATCGAGGCACAGACGGTTGGTAGAATATACACCATGGACCGTCAGCAATCAGAAAAGGCTCCAAATCTTGTGAAAGGTATAATTT
>JAVKPL010005100.1:0-10000 GCA_032173675.1 Gastrolobium villosum | reverse complement strand
CCACCCCACCCCACCCCCCTCCCTCCAAGTTTCATCGGATTTCATGGAAGGATTGATTTCTAATGAATTTTTGGAGCGGATGATGCATGCTCCCCCAATATATGTGTATATATATAATAGCCTTACATGCAGTTGCCAGTTTCGTTCAACTAGATACCTTTTTTCTGAGGAGGAAGACGTCCAAATTCGGACCTAGAAATTGAATTCCGGTATGATTTTTTGCATGCATGCTTGGAAAAACCATATCTTACTGTTCCCAAAGTTTCATGATTTTTCCGAGTGGGATTAATTTATTATTAATTTTTCAAGAGGCGTAATTTGAGAAAATCTGAAAAAAAATGGAAAATCGTACCCAGGCATCGAATTTTGATCTGGTTTTTTGCAAGCATCCATGCTTAAACAGATCCCCCACCCCACCCCCCTCCCTCCAAGTTTCATCGGATTTCATGGAAGGATTGATTTCTAATGAATTTTTGGAGCGGATGATGCCTGCTCCCCCCATATGTAATAGGCTTATATGCATTTGCCAATTTTGCACAAGTAGACCACTTTTTTTGCGAGGAGGAAGAAGGCCCAATTTGTAGAGGGTGGCCATCCGATCAAGACTAACAAGAGAATTGTTACGCCCACCCTATTTTTGCCAAATTCCATCGTTTAGACCACTTTTTCGGGGCCTGAAATATTTTTTATCGATCCCTGAACAGGCGAAAATTGAGAAAATCCGAAAAAATGGAAAAGCATACCCCGGCATCGAATTTTGATCTGGTTTCTTTGCAGGCGTCCATACTTAAATATATCCAACATCCCATCCAAGTTTCATTGGATTTCGTGGAGAATTTCTTCATTGATCTGAATAACATAACTCCACACATAACAGCCTCATTACTTTATAACTGACTCATTAATCATTGATATGAATAACATAACTCCACACATAACAACCTCATTACTTTATAACTGACTCATTAATATCAATCAATGAATAACATAACTCCACACATGACAGCCTCATTACTCCACACATAACAGCCTCATTACTTTATAACTGACTCATTAATATCAATCAATGAATAACATAACTCCACACATAACAGCCTCATTACTTTATAACTAACTCATTAATATCATCCAAGTTTCATCCCGCATCGCAATCCTCTTCAATGATCTGAATAACATAACTCCACACGTAACAGCCTCATTACTTTATAACTGACTCATTAATCATTGATATGAATAACATAACTCCACACATAACAGCCTCATTACTTTATAACTAACTCATTAATATCATCCAAGTTTCATCCCGCATCGCAATCCTCTTCATTGATCTGAATAACATAACTCCACACGTAACAGCCTCATTACTTTATAACTGACTCATTAATCATTGATATGAATAACATAACTCCACACATAACAGCCTCATTACTTTATAACTAACTCATTAATATCATCCAAGTTTCATCCCGCATCGCAATCCTCTTCATTGATCTTAATAACTTAACTCCACACGTAACAGCCTCATTACTTTATAACTGACTCATTAATCATTGATATGAATAACATAACTCCACACATAACAGCCTCATTACTTTATAACTAACTCATTAATATCATCCAAGTTTCATCCCGCATCGCAATCCTCTTCATTGATCTGAATACATAACTCCACACGTAACAGCCTCATTACTTTATAACTGACTCATTAATCATTGATATGAATAACATAACTCCACACATAACAGCCTCATTACTTTATAACTACCTTATTAATATCATCCAAGTTTCATCCCGCATCGCAATCCTCTTCATTGATCTGAATAACATAACTCCACACGTAACAGCCTCATTACTTTATAACTGACTCATTAATCATTGATATGAATAACATAACTCCACACATAACAGCCTCATTACTTTATAACTAACTCATTAATATCATCCAAGTTTCATCCCGCATCGCAATCCTCTTCATTGATCTGAATAACTTAACTCCACACGTAACAGCCTCATTACTTTATAACTGACTCATTAATCATTGATATGAATAACATAACTCCACACATAACAGCCTCATTACTTTATAACTAACTCATTAATATCATCCAAGTTTCATCCCGCATCGCAATCCTCTTCATTGATCTGAATAACATAACTCCACACGTAACAGCCTCATTACTTTATAACTGACTCATTAATCATTGATATGAATAACATAACTCCACACATAACAGCCTCATTACTTTATAACTAACTCATTAATATCATCCAAGTTTCATCCCGCATCGCAATCCTCTTCATTGATCTGAATAACTTAACTCCACACGTAACAGCCTCATTACTTTATAACTGACTCATTAATCATTGATATGAATAACATAACTCCACACATAACAGTCTCATTACTTTATAACTAACTCATTAATATCATCCAAGTTTCATCCCGCATCGCAATCCTCTTCATTGATCTGAATAACTTAACTCCACACGTAACAGCCTCATTACTTTATAACTGACTCATTAATCATTGATATGAATAACATAACTCCACACATAACAGCCTCATTACTTTATAACTAACTCATTAATATCATCCAAGTTTCATCCCGCATCGCAATCCTCTTCATTGATCTGAATAACATAACTCCACACGTAACAGCTCATTACTTTATAACTGACTCATTAATCATTGATATGAATAACATAACTCCACACATAACAGCCTCATTACTTTATAACTAACTCATTAATATCATCCAAGTTTCATCCCGCATCGCAATCCTCTTCATTGATCTGAATAACTTAACTCCACACGTAACAGCCTCATTACTTTATAACTGACTCATTAATCATTGATATGAATAACATAACTCCACACATAACAGCCTCATTACTTTATAACTAACTCATTAATATCATCCAAGTTTCATCCCGCATCGCAATCCTCTTCATTGATCTGAATAACTTAACTCCACACGTAACAGTCTCATTACTTTATAAGTGACTCATTAATCATTGATATGAATAACATAACTCCACACATAACAGCCTCATTACTTTATAACTAACTGATATGCGATCAGCATATAGGAAATTACAAGGCAAAAAGAGGAAGAAAATGACTCAATCAATGCAAGAAAAGCAGAGAAGAAGAGTAAAAATATCCAAAGTCTGAATATCAAGGAAGATAAACAAAAGGAGGCAAAAACATATCAAAAAAGACCTAGGTTCCCGCGCTCACAGCGCGGGAGTGGCGCTGAGAGCGCGGGAAAGGAAAATTTGGCAGAAGGTCCCGCGCTGAGAGCGCGAGATCCGCGCCATCAGCGCGGGAGGTGGAAAATTGGCAGAAACTCCCACGCCCTGAGCGCGGGAGTGGCGCTCTGAGCGTGGGAGGCGCGAAAGTGTGAAGATTCAAATGTGCAAATTAGGTCAGAATCTCTCTTATAAAAGGAGACTCAACCTTTGAAGAAACAGATCTCAGAACACACATCACAAGACCTAGAGGAGGCGTTCTTCGTGTTCATCACTCTGTTCTTGTACTCTTCTTTATTTTCTTTTTCCAGTTTATGTTGAAATCAGATCAGCGATCATGATGTTGATTGGCTAGATCTATTTCTGTAGTCAGGGGCATGATCCCTTTGTAAACAATTGCTACAAGGATTGAATCATTCTATGTATTGAATTAATATATTTCATCTTTTATCTTGAGCGTATTGATATTATTTCTGTTAGATCTGATCAACCTAATAGGGAATAATATTCTGGGGATCAGGATTCACAATAGGGATGTTGGAATACTGATCCTGAAAGGAGATAAAGATGACTCTCCATGCATGTTCTAGGGATAGACTTGTATGGATTGCAGTCGTGGGATTTATCTACATAATGCTTATTTTCAGGCGGAATTACTAAGGGATTAGGGTTCCAATTGAAGTAAAGGGTTAGATCGCCAAGGGATTGGGATCTAACTAATTATTTCTAAAAGATGATAATTTGTCTGAGTTGTTAATTTCAATAGGTTTTATGAATCAATCCGAAGTAAAATTGGGAACAATTGGTGAATGTACCCTGGCTACAGTCTTTCTCATCACTTTTTCTACAAAAACATTTCTTCATCTATTTTAAGTCTTTTTCAGAAAAATACAAAAACAAAGCTTTCACTTTTATTGTTATTTAATTTAAATTACAATTATTTGTCAACAACCAATCGATTTATCTAACTTAAGAGGACTGGTTATAGTAGTAATTGTTTATCAATCCCTGTGGAGACGATACTTACTTATCACTTTATTACTTGGAACGATCGGTGCACTTGCCGAGATCGCAACAAGTTTTTGGCGCCGTTGCCGGGGATTGTGTTTACAATATTACAAATAACCTTAGATTCTTGAGATTAGATTTTTATTTTATTATTCTTTTATCTTGATTGTGTTGTGCAGGTGTTACTAATAATTTTCTCTGATTTTTATGCGAGGTAGACTTCCACCTAAAGACTTTGTAATAGATTCTGAAATTACAAAGACAGAAAAGCAACTAAGGAAGGCTGCTAGACAGATCATTTGGGAAGATTTGAAGCACACATCTTTACAACCAATTCAAGAAATGGCCGAAAATAACAATGTTGGTCACGGGCGAGGAGGAAATGCCAACAATCAACCTCCAAGACTGTTGAATACAATTTTGACTCCAGTATTCAACAGGGCCAATTCAAGCATAGTCAGGCCAAATGTGGAGGCTAATAATTTTGAACTCAAGCCATCATTAATTTCTTTGGTGGAAAGGGTTCAATTTTCTGGAGCTGATGATGAAGATCCACATGAGTTTATGGACCGATTCTTGATGGTCTGTGATACCACCAAACACAATGGGGTATCTACAGATGCTATCAGGCTTCGGTTGTTCCCTTTCGCTGTTAAGGGAAAAGCATTGAGGTGGATCGAAAGACAACCAGCAAACAGCATTCTGACATGGGAAGATCTATCCAGTAAATTCTTTGATCATTTCTTTTCCATGGAGAAATATAATCAGCTGGTGAATGAAATAACAAACTTTCGCCAGTTGGAAGGAGAATCACTATGTGCAACTTGGAACAGATTCCAAGAATTAAACAGAAAATGTGCACATTATGAAGGAGATGATGATAGAAAAGTGGTGATAATTTTCAACGGAATCACCCCCGAAACCAGGATGATAATAAATAGTGCCGCTGGAGGCTCTATTCGGGAAAGCACATCTGAGCAGGCCATTGAGTTGATCAAAAAGCTTGCAAGAAACGAAAATGAAAGTGTGCTAGTTCCCACACAAAGAGCAATGAAAAAATCCACAGATAATGATGTGATATCATTATCTAAGAAGTTTGACAACTTGAGTGAAAAATTTGACAGATTTCAGGTGTCAAAAGTTCAAACCACTCTACCGATTTGTGACCAATGTCAAGAAAGTCATGAATCCAATGAGTGCCCAAATCCATCATCCGAAGATTCACTTCAAGTGAATGGGATCTGGTACGATCAGCGTCCTCAACAACAAAATTTCCAGCGAAATCAAAATTTCCCTAGAGGTAACAACAATTTCCAACGGAGGACTCAAGGATCAGGTACGGATTTCAAAACTAGCAATAATTATACTCAATCTTCTCAGACTCAGCAAAAAGAGCCAGCCGAGTGGGAGAAAGCTTTCGCTCAAATGGCTAAGGCTTCCAATGATATGGCTCAACACACCAATGCTTTCATGGAAGAAACCAGAGCCAAAAATAAAAATACAAATGCTTCCATTAAAAACCTGGAGAATCAGATAGGCCAGCTGGCCAAACAATTTTCAGAAAGAATTCCAGGTACCTTCCCAAGTAACACAGTCAACAATCCAAAGGATGACTGTATGGCTGTTACAACCAGAAGTGGTAAGATACTAACAGTTCCAACAAAAACACCTGTGGAACTGGAAAAAGAGAAGGAGAAGCAAGAAAAGAAAGCAAGTGAACCAGAGATTGAGGTAATTGTAGAAAAAGAAAAAGAGCAGGTTGCAGAACAACCAGTGGTGGCAAAAGAAAAGCATGAGTTAAGCCACGAGTATGTTATGTCTAAGGCACCCTATCCAGAAAGATTCAAGAAGGGAGCCTACAACAAACATTATGATAGATTCTTGGACATTTTCAAGAAACTACATATCAATATTCCTTTTGCAGAAGCCCTAGCCAATATGCCAGGGTATGCAAAATTCATGAAGGATCTCTTATCTAGGAAACAAAAATTGCAGGAATGTCAAACTGTAACACTCACTGAAGAGTGTAGTGCTTTTATCCAGCAGAAAATTCCAGATAAACTGAGTGATCCAGGAAGTTTTAATATTCCTATTGCTATTGGTGATATTGGCATTGGGAAAGCTTTATGTGATCTTGGGGCTAGCATTAATTTAATGCCCTTATCAGTCTACAAATCATTGGGGATTGAGGAATTGAAACCCACTGAGGTATCACTCCAATTGGCTGACAGATCCGTAAGGAAACCCAATGGGATCATAGAAGATATTCTTGTCAAAGTTGATAAGTTTATCTTCCCTGCAGATTTTGTGGTATTGGATATGGGAGAAGGAAGTGAGAAGCCCATGTTATTAGGAAGACCCTTTTTGGCTACAGCCCGAGCCCTAATTGATGTTGAGCAAGGGATGATTAAACTGAGAATGAACGATGAGGAAATTATCTACAATGTTTCAGAAGCTATGAAAAGACCAGCTGATAATAATGATTGTTTCCAAATTGAATCTGTTCAACATAAGAAAGAACGGCCTCAAGAGCTTGATTATGAGTTGAAGGCTCGTGATTATGTACCTTTTGAAAAAGAAGGGCTTACTGTAGAGGTTCTGAAAGAAAAAGCGGAAGACATAGAGGTTGGTGCCCCCAAAGTTGAGTTGAAGCCATTACCAGACACTTTGAAATATGTGTTTTTGGGAGATGGTGATACTTATCCAGTGATCATCAACAATGCTCTATCAGAAGGCCAAGAAAAAGAACTAGTGGAAGTTTTAAAAGCTCATAAAACCGCAATAGGATGGTCTATTGCTGATTTAAAGGGCATAAATCCTTCCTTTTGTACACATAAGATCCTCCTGGAAAATGATATCAAACCTGTGAGGCAACCACAAAGAAGATTGAACCCAACAATGAAAGAGGTGGTAAGGAAGGAAGTTGTAAAACTTCTTGATGCAGGAATGATTTACCCAATTTCTGATGCTGCATGGGTAAGTCCAGTTCAAACAGTGCCAAAGAAAGGTGGGGTCACAGTAATCACTAATGCAAAACATGAGTTGATCCCAACCAGAACTATCACGGGTTGGAGAATGTGTGTTGATTACAGGAGGTTGAACACAGCTACACGGAAGGATCATTTTCCACTACCCTTTATTGATCAAATGCTAGAAAGATTGGCGGGCCATTCTTATTATTGCTTCTTAGATGGGTATTCAGGCTACAATCAAATTCCTGTAGCTCCTGAAGACCAGGAAAAGACAGCTTTTACTTGCCCATTTGGAATCTTTGCATACAGAAGAATGCCATTCGGCCTTTGCAATGCGCCTGCCACATTCCAAAGGTGCATGCTGTCCATCTTTTCAGATATGGTGGAGAAAGGTCTAGAGGTATTTATGGATGATTTCTCTGTTTTTGGCTCTAATTTTGATTTTTGTTTGAACAATTTATCCAAAGTTTTGAAAAGATGTAATGAGACAAATCTGGTTTTAAATTGGGAAAAGTGCCATTTTATGGTAACTGAAGGTATAGTGCTGGGACACAAAATTTCTAAGGCAGGGATTGAAGTGGATAAAGCAAAATTAATGTTGATTGAACAACTTCCCATCCCTGTAAATATAAATGCTGTTAGGAGTTTTCTAGGACATGCAGGTTTTTACAGGCGATTCATCAAGGATTTCTCCAAGATTGCTAAACCATTAAGCCAACTCTTGGTGAAGGATTCAGAATTTTTATTTGATGATGCTTGTTCAAGGGCCTTCCATGTGTTAAAAGAAAAGCTTACTACAGCTCCAGTGCTTACAGCTCCCGATTGGAACCTTCCATTTGAACTCATGTGTGATGCCAGTGCATATGCAATTGGTGCAGTCCTTGGTCAGCGTAAGGAAAAGTTATTACATGTCATTTACTATGCTAGCAAAGTGTTGAATGATGCTCAGATTAATTATGCAACAACTGAGAAAGAAATGTTAGCAGTGGTTTATGCATTGGACAAATTTAGACCTTACTTGTTAGGATCTAAAATTGTTGTTTTTACTGACCATTCTGCTATTAAGTTTTTGATGACTAAGCAGGACGCAAAACCAAGGTTGTTAAGGTGGATGCTACTTTTTCAAGAATTTGATTTGGAAATTCGGGACAAAATTGGAGTGGAAAATAAAGTGGCTGATCATCTCTCTAGAATCCAGGCAAAAGAACTACAAGATAGTTCAGAAAAAGAAATCAATGACTATTTCCCTGATGAGAAGGTGATGGCAGTTTTTGTTCCTCCATGGTTCGCAGATTTTGCCAACTATAAAGTGGTAAGAGAATTGCCTCCCAACCTTACAAGGCAACAACAAAAGAAATTTCTGCGAGAGGTGAGACGTTATTTCTGGGAGGATCCACATCTATATTTCCAATGTGCTGATGGGATCCTTCGCAGATGTGTTCCGGAGTTTGAAGTGGGCCAGATTTTATGGCATTGCCATTCTTCCAATTATGGAGGACATTTTGGGGGCAATAGAACCGCACAGAAAGTTTTGCAAAGCGGTTACTACTGGCCAACACTTTTCAAGGACGCAAGAGATTGCGTAGAAAAATGTGACAAATGTCAAAGGACAGGAAATCTCTCACGAAAGGATGAGATGCCCTTGAATAATATTTTAGAAGTGGAATTATTTGATGTTTGGGGCATTGATTTTATGGGTCCATTCCCGTCCTCTTATTCTAACCAATATATCCTTGTGGCTGTAGATTATGTATCTAAGTGGGTAGAAGCTGTTGCTCTTCCCACTAATGATGCTAAGGTAGTGGTGAATTTTCTAAGAAAGAATATTTTTACAAGGTTTGGAGTACCTCGAGCTATCATTAGTGATGGGGGTACTCACTTTTGTAACAGACAATTTGAGGGTTTGTTGGATAAATATGGAGTGAGGCAGGATAGCCACACCATATCATCCTCAAACTAGTGGGCAAGTGGAGGTCTCTAATAGAGAGATAAAAAGAATCCTAGAAAAGACAGTGGGGATTTCTAGGAAAGATTGGGCCAAAAAGCTTGATGATGCACTTTGGGCATACAGGACTGCATTCAAAACTCCAATAGGCATGTCACCCTATCAGTTGGTATATGGCAAACCTTGCCATTTACCAGTGGAGTTAGAACACAAAGCTTTGTGGGCCACAAGGTTCTTAAATTTTGAACTATCAGGAGCCCAAAAGAAGAGAATATTGCAGCTAAATGAGCTAGATGAGTTCAGAAGAACTGCTTATGAGAGTGCACAAATTTATAAAGAAAAGACAAAGCAGTGGCATGATAGCAGGATCAAACAGAAAGAGTTTGCACCTGGTCAACAGGTATTACTGTACAATTCTAGATTGAAATTGTTTCCAGGAAAACTTAAATCTCGTTGGTCTGGTCCCTTTGTAGTGAAGAATGTATTTCCATATGGCACCATTGAAATCTCTCCCCTGAATGATGAGAGATCTTTTAAAGTAAATGGAAATCGGCTAAAAATTTACTTTGGGGAACCTGTGAATAGAGAGATAATTTCTGTCTCTTTGACTTCACCCGATTAAACATGGTTCCAGTCAGGCTCGTGACATTAAACAAGCGCTTACTGGAGGCAACCAGTAGATCTCAATATTTCATCTTTTAAAAAAAAAAAAAAAAAAAAAAAAGGGGGTTCGCGCTGAGAGCACGAGTACCGCGCCATCAGCGCGGGAGAAGTGGAAAAGGCAGTGGGTACCGCGCTGAGGGCGCGAGATCCGCGCCATCAG